>CAMOHE010035634.1:11786-43511 GCA_946598075.1 Artocarpus hirsutus
GGAAAATTGAACTGTCGAATGATTGGTGGTGATTGATTTTAAGGATGGAGGCGGTGCTAATTGTTGTTGACGATCTTTATAAAGCATAATCAATAAATTGTAAATAAATAGAATATAAACGGATAAGCAAACTTAATAGATCCTAAATAAATCTTTATTCTCATTAAAAAGTGGAGGTCTACTTTTAGAACAGCCTTCCAAATTTTTTTATTAAATACTCAAACTTTTTGCAAAATAGTTTTTAAAAGTCTTTCAAACTTTTTTGCATTAATTGGAAAGTTCATAATAAAATCTAAATACAATTTAACCTTTTGAGACAGTTAAATAAACTTGGAAAAGGCTGTCTATGGCTCTGGTGGCTTAAAAATGCCTCAAGTTAGTTATGGGGTGTTTGACAAGTTAGAAGTGAAATAGATTCTCTGTCACTTAGGGTTTGTTTGGTAAATAGATTCGAATTAGTGATTTAATTTGAGTTAGTATGATTTGAATTAGGATTCGAGTTAGTGATTTGAATTGTTATTCGAATTGACTTTTGAATGTGCATTTAAGTTTTAATCTGAATATGGAATAAAATTAAAATTTGTGTTTGGAGAGGTAGTGAATATAGTTTTTAATTTATTAATAAATCTAATAAAATCTTAATGTCAATGATCTTAAAAAATATGCAATATGAATTTTGATTTATTCCTCTCTTTATTAGAAATACAGTGAAAAAAGAATCATTTCAATTGGATATCAAATGAGGAAAGTTATGATTTTTTTTCCCCAAATATAGGAGAGAGAATTTTAGTTTTTACTGTAGCAAAGATATCTGAGTATCAAAAGGTTAAGGAATGATGAGAACTTTAAAAATTTAGATTCTTGATACTCAAATGATTTGGATTTTGAGGGAAACAAACACATACTCGAAAGATTCTTGATATTCGAATCTAAATTTAAGTCTATTAAGTTCAAAGAAAGCATGAAATAAACATACTCTTACTCTTAGTTACCTTGCACTAATTCGTTCATTCCTCATTTAATTTTGCTTAGAATATAATGGTTTTTGAAGTGTAGTGGACCTAGAGGACTTAGTTATCTTATTACTAGACTAAGCTAATGTTTAGAAGCCCATAGACAAGTCAAATTGCATTGGCACTTGACATCTTTTGTATACATATTAAGTAAGTATAATGCTTTTTAATATTTGATCTAAATCTTTTTCGAATGAGAGTCAATAAAAAATAAGGCCTTTGGGATCATAAGAAAACTTGTAATAGACTTTAAGAAAACCTGGAAAAGGTTCTTAACTATTTTTGTATAGTTTAAGTTCTAGTCTTAGTAAAAACTCAATTGATATAATTCTTTTGATAAAAATCTTTTTCAAGCCAAGTACTTGAATCAACATCATCCAACACTCATTCATGCGTACAAGACTAAAAATAATGAAACGTAAACCTATTTTAGCATGTCTTATAAAAGTCCTTCTTCAAGCTCTAATATTTGCTTCTTTAGATCCATCTTAAAGCTTGAACTCCAAGAGCTTCATGTAATACTTATCTTTCATTCGATGTTTAAGAAAATTCTTTGATAAAAGTTAACCTTCACACTCAAGAAGATTGATTATAAGCTCTTAATCAAAGGTTTATTATCATCAAAACAATAAGGATTTGATCCAAACAATCCACCATATTTGGATGGGTTGAGGATTTTGAAATGGTAATATTTTACGGATTAGGTCATGAGTAGAGTATTTCTCAATCTGTATATTATGTGAATCCAAACTATACATATATACATATATATTTATATATATATATATATATATATTTCTATATATATATATATATATTCCTCGATTGTTTGACTGAATTTTGTTTGCTATAACTTCTCTACAAAGCATTTGCCCCTCTAGAGCTTGTATCTTTCCAAGCCTCAGGTCACCAAGTTTCGAACCATTTTTTTCATTTACTGTTTAGTTAATCCTCTTACCACTCTTCGTCTTTTCTCTGTTCTTTTTTTTATTATTCTCTTAATTTGGTTGGTTAGTAATAGAGTGGGCCCTAAATCTATTATTCTTTGGTCCCATATAGGCCTAATCAACCTTATACTTAAGTTGGAGGTCTTGTCTTTTTCGTCTTATCCAAATGATTAGGAAGTCTTTCGACCATGTTGGAATTACGACCAACGAATTTTAGACTACCACCTCCATTACTCCGCCACGTTGCACCTATCAAGTTTACCGTCTACCAGATCAACAATGTCCGCTATCTACCAGACCCCAACAATTCTAACAAGGTATTTGGCCAAGGGTGGTATGAAACAGAAACTCAGTTATAAACAGTGTAAAGCTCTTACATGTTACAATGAAAATAAAGTTGCTACAGTGTAAAATTTTTACATACTACAATAAAAACAGTTTTCACCACTAATCAAACACCCTATAAGGGGTGCTATCATATCAACTTGCAAAGCCTTTAGCTGAGGTCACACAATCAATATGGATTATCCCTGTTCAAACTAGACCTTAAATTAACCACATCTACCTTGCTTGTAACCTCATGAGGTGAGTTTGAGTGATCGAGTCTCCCTCCTTTCCTCTATTTTATGCACAAGAAGGTCCATTTAGTATCTTGCAATTAAAAAACAAATCTAGGAAGTAAGATTGGACGTTAGAGAAGATTAACCATGGTTGGGAGTAGATTTAGGGAAATAGATTAGTGATTATGGAGGTAGCGAGGAAAGGAAGGAGGAGGACATCAACACGTGGTCACTATCCAGAAAAGAGGCGTGTGGGGTCACGGTTGCCGAAATGAGCAACAAGTCGCCATTGTCGAGGGCAAGGAGTGTTGGATCGTTGTTGGGAGAATGTAAGGGGTTAAATGAGAGACCCTTTCTTTTAAGTTATTTTATTTTTGTGTTTGATTTTTTTAATTAAAAATACAAATGTGAGATCATAATAACCTCGCTGACTTTTCTATATATGTAGTTAAACTTTTCAAAAATTAAGAAAGTGACTGGACTTTTTGAAAATCAGCAAAATAAATTTTTTTTTACAATAATATGTTATCGATAGACACTAATACATTGTTGATTAACAGTAGTTCATTACTTATTAACTATTATTTATTATTAATCAATTAATTTATCATTAATAAACTAATAAACTATTAAATAAATAAACCACTAAGTTAATTCATAATAAACCACAAATCAATACATCATTGATATATGGTCATTTTTGTTATTTTCAAAAACTTCGATCATTTACCCCAAATCTAAAGTATTGTTAATTTGACAATATTTCTACTAACTTTTAACTCTCATAGAAATTTTAATACGTAACATCATCTTCTAGCTTTTCCTGTTCTTTCTAACATCATAGAATATACATCTTCACGTTGGATTTAACAAACAAATTTTGAATAAAAAGTAAATATCCTTTCTATATATAACTAAAGCCATAAATATCAATGGTTCAATATTATTGTATATCTAGAAGTCCCTTCACTCATCAGAAGGGAGAACCAATATATATAAACTGATTACTGTGCGTGTGAGGAGTGTGAACCATCGACCAAGACGATTTCGGATACGTTAAGATGGTGAAGACGAAGCAGCAAAAATCCAAAGCCAAGAAACAGTCTCACGTAAGCCATTTCTTGTTCCCCAATCCATTCTGATTCTCTCTTTCGCTCAAGATTTTCCCTTTCTGTTTCTTAATCTTGCTTCCGATTTTTATTTTTATTTTATTTTTTTGAATTTTCTCATTAGCTTTGGTCCAGTTATGGTTTGGCATGACGAGTAACTTTAGCCCTAGGTTTTCAAATTGATTTTCTTGATTGATGTAGGTACTGAGTTTAATGTGTGTTTTAATTTGTTTCCGATTTTCGCTTTGTTGTTGTTGTGCAATTTTGGACTCTGTTTTTAAGAGATTTTGTGTATTTTGTATCGTTGTCAATGTTACGGATACATCAAAAAATTCAAGCAAAAACGAAAATAATGATGTAGAAAAGGCGTGGAACGTGGAAAATGTAGCTTTAAAAATTGATAATAGTTGTGCAGCATAAGGAAATAATTAGGGTCAAGCAATCTCTTTGTTGAGTATTAATCGCCCAATTCTTTGCTGGCGAGAGCAATAAAATCGCTTGCGGTTCACCCTAGAGCTATTTCCACTTTAAGCCGTTGTCTTACTGTGATGAAGAAGAAAATTGCAAGTGAAAATCACACATCTCTCAGAGTCGATGTATGTTGGTGCTAGGGTAATAATTAGACTCTGCACTCTCAGCAACATTAACGCGAACACTTTCTAGATAGTTTCATACTGGGAGATTGATGAGGTGGATTGAGCATGAGATGGGTTTGAAGTAGGTTAATGGGTTAAGATTTTATTGGCTAAATCATTTAATGACTTAGATTAGTGGTTAAAAGGTCGAGATTTTTATTGGCTAAGACTTTTAATAATAATACAAGAGGTTAAAAGAGGTTCAGATTTTTTCTTAGCTGAAACTTTTAATAATCATCCATTGTGCTTGTTGGAGAACATTGGCGGGTAATCTGGATATTACAACTAATAGCCAGTAGTGATGTTCTGGTCCTTGTGGACATGGTTTGTAGACTTTTTTCTGATAGCTTTGAGCAGAAGGAAAGAAGTTGGCTTACTACATCTACCTTCTCATCTGTGATAAGGGCTGGGGCGTTAACAACGTATTAAAGATTGTGTTGCATAAGGGGGAGATTTCAATTAGAACACTGTTGAGAGTTATTATAACGGAGCAAGGTAGATAGGTTATGTGACATGCCATTTGAGGCGGTTTTGATTAATTTGGTTGTGACATGATCTAGTTATGAACTGAATTTAACTGGAGAATTTGATAAAAACCTTGAGAGGGAGATTGCTGAGGCTAATGGGAAAAGTTAGATGGACCTGAGAGTACATGAAATAAAATCTCTGTGTAGCAACTGTTAACTACAACCATCTTAGAAAGAATTTGTAATGTTCTTATGACTTGCGATAAAGTGGTTTTTCCTCCAAGTGATCCAAGCTTACCCAGAGCTGAAATCTAATGACTTTTCCAAGGGACACCTTTTAGGTTCTTTAATGACTAGCTAACAGAAGTTTGTTTTGTGGACAGATAAAAAAGCATGGGAAACAGGCTGATATTGCTCAATTCCGTGCACAGCTTGATGCATTGGGCCTAAAAATTATTCAAGTGACGGCAGATGGTAATTGTTTCTTCAGGTCAGTGTTTAATTAGTGACCTCAGTTAATCTTCACTATATCGTTCTATAGATGCTTTTAGCATAATTCTTTGAGCATTATCACTAGTGCCGCTAGGACATCTTAAAAGTTAAATGTATGCATTTGTAGATTGAGTACTAGGTATTTCTTCCCTAAGTTATTTATGCGACCCATTATATTTGACAATAAGACGAATGAATGGTATTGATATGTTTTAGTGTTGTATTTATAGCTTTTGTTAATTTGCAGAGCTCTTGCTGATCAACTAGAAGGTAATGAGGAGGAGCATGTAAAATATCGCAGCATGGTGGTACAATATATTTTGGTACTTGAATCTGATAATTTTCAGGAAAGAAAAAAAAAATTGTGCTGAAAATTAACTTGTAAGTGTTCTAATGTTTTCGTTAATCTAATAACAGAGGAATCGGGAAATGTTTGAGCCATTTATTGAGGATGATGTCCCATTTGAGGACTACTGCCGAACCATGGAACAGGACGGCACATGGGCTGGACACATGGAATTGCAGGCAGCTTCTCTTGTAACGCGTTGTGATATATGCATTCACAGGGTGGGTCCTTAACTGAGTTCCATCCTTTTTTTTTGGGATAAAATCCATCTTTATTTCTTTCTTTCACTCTTCTAGATGATTCTCATGACTCTACACTTGGGACTTAAAATGATCTTAATCGTTTCTTAAGTATACACTGTGATAAGATTCATGTTTAGATGGCTTGTCTTTTATCAACATGTTAATATAAAATTTCTATATGATTCGATATTTGATAACATAACACTTATGTTTCCAACTTTCTACAATCTTCTTTATTGTGCATGAGATTTTTTTTCCTATTAATTAACCAATTCTTCATTAGTTGATGTTGTTCTCTGGGAGTTTTTTTGGGCTAATTTTGGTGAAACCTTGTAGTTCGCTATTTATTTTATGTTGTATGTGCAGACAATTTTAGATACTGCTGTGGAGGAAACTACATTTAAGCCTTTCAAATTGGACAGTTGCTCACGCTTTTCATTATTAGTGTAAATAGTGGTTAATAAATATAATTGTTTGCCAAGATAACTGCTCTACATGTGATTACCATGGTATGAATGTTATCCTTGCATGCTAATGTCCTAGCCATCTGTAGATTTTCGACACTTCTCACTGTTTTATTTCATGCAGAGCATGTCTCCTCGATGGTATATAAGGAACTTTGACGATCGGGGAGTTGCTATGGTTCATTTGTAAGTATTCCAAATTCTTGATCATGATTTTCCTGCACTTTTTCTTTGCATTTTTAGATTATAGAGAAGGTGTTGAACAATCTGTTAGGATTGTGTACCATTATTATAGAATCCTAAACTTTTTCCTTTGATAAGTTGATAGTTCTACAAGGATCTTCTAGATGATTTGGATACTTGAAATTTTCTTTTAAACTTTATATGGCATGAGGGACGGCACACGGTACTTTTGTGTCATGCGCATGAGCTACATTCACTGCACAATAGTAAGAATTTCATTGTAAAAAATTTTTCTTTTTGTATCATGCTATTTTTATTATTTTGGTTACCTGATGTAATGAATTTTTGGTTACTTGTTGTAATGAATTTTCGTTAGTGGTAACTGATAAACTATGGAATAAATCTAATGCACTTCCAGCAGTTGATGGGCTTTGGCGATTCTATGTTGAGTTAAATAATTTTTTGGTCACTTGTTGCCTTGAAAGTTTGATGGTAATGAAGAAGGGTAATATTGAAGATAGACTATTATATACATATGTTGGATCTTCCAAGTTCCGACTTGACATTAGAAAATCAGATGTGGGTGCATGTGATGTCATTATGTTGAGTAACCATGGAATTCTAGTTCTTCAGTATGACTCTCTCTCTCTCTCTCTCTCTCTCTCTCTCTCTCTCTCTCTCTCTCTCTCACAGATCTTACCACGATGGTGAGCATTACAATAGTGTGCGATTGAAGGAAGACTCTGGCGAGGGGCCTGCTAGGCCTATCATAATCAAGGTTCTACATTTTGTTTTCCCCTTTTTCTCTAAATTACAATTTCCTATCAAAATTGGTCTGAGTTTCATTATTTTATTAGTAGCAAGGGCCTGATAACTTCTAGTTTGTTAAAGGCTGATGCTGATATTTCCATGAAATCTAATCAAGCAAAAGTGGCGGATGGCAAGTCTAAAGCAGGAGCTGGCAGGAATAATATAAATGCTGGATCCATCAAGTTGGTTATTGCGGGAACAGGTTGTGAAAATGCTAAAAAAGTTGAACAGGTGATAAATTGCAATAGTGTATGTATACATGCAACTATGTGTCTCTATATGTGAATGTGTTTTTCTATAAGCTGTTTCCTAATGGATTGCCATATGCGTCAATTATCAATTTCTTGTAGTTTGGTAGTGTGATTAAAACTCGTGGAACTTTGAGGTTTTCTAAGAACAAGCTGGTTTTAAAATTCAGGTTTTACTAGAAGTAGATGGTGATGTAGATGCAGCCATAGAGTTTTTGGTTGCAGAACAAAGAACGGAAGAGTACTCAGAGCAACCTGATTCACCCTCTAATCATACGGATGAATCTCCTTCTAATGGCCAGTATGTAATTCTTTCCTCATCCTGGGTTATTTTTTTAAGACGTCTTCACCAAGTAATTTACTACTTAGCATCTGTTTGTTTTGCTGGTACAAAACCACAATTCAAACATTTTTGCTGCATTGTTTTCTCTCACAAAAGTTTGTTTTTTGTTTAAAGTTTCTGTTTAAACCTATGAACCAAACGGGCCATTAGTTTGCCGGTTTTTCCATCCATTGTCAATGCTTCACGACTCACAAGTTCGAATTGGTAAAGGCACTTTTTTTTTTTTGTGGTGGGGGTGGGGGGGTTTGTTCTGTCCACAGAGTCCGGTAGGAAAACGAGAGTTTGACATTCTGATTGCAGATAGAAATAAATCCTTCTTCTTCTTCTTATTTTTTTTTCTCCAGTTTAATTTGAGGATTTGGATTCTTTCTTTGAGAAAATTAGGGAATGTGCCCCTCTTAATTCACCTCTTCAGTTTGGTGCCCTTCTTTTAGGATTGTGCTCATCTTAAGTTCAATATAAAAGAAAGTGATAGTGTTTAAGAAAGGACATAAATCATTCTGCTCCCTCACTAGAGGGCATTTTCTAGATTTCTATAATCTTTGCTCTGCTGCATTGTCATGTTCTTTGCTCTGATCTTTTCAGGATGCTTATTAGTTGTGTCACTTTTAGGTTTTGTGCCCTCCTCTTCTCCTTTGTGTAATCTTATTGCAATACATAAAGGATAAAAGGAAAGTTATGGGTGTAAAATTTGCGCTTTTTCTTGAGAATGAGCACAAATTATAAAAAGTGCAAGTTAGCATCCATTATTGCTTCATTGAAGTATATCTGTTCTCAATATTTGCCGTCTATTCACATAGGAGTCCTCTTAATTCAGTTTTTATTCACACACTAAATATTTTATCAACCTATTTTTGATCAAGAAAAAGAAGTTACCAACCTTGCTTCATTTAATAATTTCCAGCTGCGATGAAAATGGAGAAGACAAGCAGGAGATGGAACAAGTGGAGGAGACCACGCAACAGGATGTTGCTAGCAGCAGCAATAGCATTGCTCATGATAATAGTAGTTCCCAGCCAGATGTAAGGAAGACTTTTTGTTTCTCTCTTTTTCCCCCCTAATTTTTATACTTCAGCGTCCACACCATTTATTAATGGTGGGTTTTTTTTGTCTGTTTTGATGAAATGCCAGTACTCTTGTGATTAAGATTACCTTCTTTTTGACCGCAGAAAGTCTCAAGAAATCAGCTCTGCTCATGTGGTTCAAAAAAGAAGTATAAAGCTTGTTGTGGAAGAGTCAACGGGAGATCCTCCAATAAGCTTGTAATGTATGCTTTTTGGCCCTCTTATCAGTTCTTTAAGGTTTCCATGAGCTACTTACAAGTTATAGATACTCCTAATATGTATTTACTAGTTATAAAGATGCTACTTATGAACTGGTTTGCCATGTTAGTCAGAAATCACTCGGCTGTGGGACTGAAACAAAAATGTTCTCATTGCCTTCAACATCATGTCTTGACTTAAATTGTTCTAATTTTAGGCATATTAGTATGGTTGATGCTTTTTCTCTTCCACACACACACACACACACAAAAGAAAGCATGATATAACTAAAAGGAAACGGTAACTAATGTGAAACTTTGCTGTATCAGTAACCAAACGATCGACTCTAGAAAGGGTAGACGAGAAAGGAAGCATGGCAAAAAGGGAGCAAATGTTAAAGTTGCATCAGCCTGTGGCAGCTCTGATGGAGGGCCTCCTGACATGGGTGCCCTTTGTATTTGATGGTAATATCTCTACATATGAAAACTATAGGCAGTAAGCCCACTTATGTTCTCTATATCAATTTCCCCTCTCTTGCAAAATTTCGACGCTCCCTTTTTGCCTCACTCTCTCTAGATATTTCACCATTTATTTGTTTCCATTATTTTATCAGTATTTTCTGCCGTCGGAACTGTCCTTTTTCACTATTGGTTGGAATTGCTTTTTTAACCTTTGGATTAATTTGTCAACTGTCTGATCTATGAGTGTCACTGCACACGGCACAAATATGCCTCCAATTATAGATTAGAGTGTTGAAAAGTAATCCAACAAGTAGAACAGTATTACCTACTGGTAGTTCAAAAAGACGGTCCCTATTCTCTCTTTTATCCACTAGTGTATCCTCATGGCTCTTACTCTTCTCTCTGTTTATGCTTGTCTTCTTGACAGGTCGCCCTACTACTAACAGGATCATATCCATTGTAGTTCTTCATGAACGTCGGAAGAGTATGTTAATAAAGCAAAGAGCTGATTTTATCTCAATTGCTTCAACCATTATCTGTGCAAGTGAAACTGATCAACTTTTGGTTCTTTTCTTTCAGATTCAAAAATGATCGTGGGCCCAAACGTGCTAGGACAGTATTGAAAGGTAAGCCAGAGATGAATTTTGTGGAGTGCTCTTCTTGAGAAAGGGCCTTGGTTCTTCAGTTGCAAAGGATTATACTCATAAACGTGGACTCATCTTAATTGTACATAAATTCATAATTCCCATAATTTTCTGTTACATTTAGGAAGGACACTTTCTTTTTCTCTTTTAGTGATGCCTGGAAAGCCTATCGGTAAAACCACACCCGACTCTGCCTAAAGGTAAAGAGCTCGAATTTGTTCACTCTCAAGTTCGTTAAAAAAAAAAAAGCAGAAAGTGTAAAACATAAATAAAAAGCCACAGCCAGGGAAAGAGAAGAGGTCAGTTGTGCAAAAATGTAGTATGCTTATTTATATATAAAAAAAATCCTATCATTTGTTAGTGACATGATGACGGCGTCTCACAGTTGTTTAATACATGAGTCGATTATTATTGTTGTTGTTGTTGTAAAAAACGTCTCCTTGGATCTGTGGAAAATGTGTAAAAAACTTGTCCCATTGGAATATCTTGTCTGACCTCCGTTAGAATATCTTTTGTACTGTTAGATAATAGAAACACTTTAAAAAAATGTATGAGAACGAAGAAAAATATGCAAATTTGGTAAACTTGATTAAAACAATTTAACACTACGAAACAATGCAGTCTAGATAAAGTTAGTAGGATATTTTTGCTTATCCTATAAAAAATACTTACAATTTAGGTTTACACTAATAATAAAAAATAGCTAGTTTACCTATTATCGACATTTGTAATACATCTATCGTTTAGAAGAGGAAAAAATAAAACAAAAAAACAATTTCTCATTTTGGTTTGTTTCAAAATTTTTTGTTACAGACTTCTTTTCTAATATATATTCTGTTAAACAAATAACATTTTCCATCCCCAAAAAAGTTTGTTCATAATTTTTTTTTTGTTTTAAAAAATTTTGTCCGCAGTTATGACTCTGACCATAAATCGTGACACCACACAGGGCTAGTGCCTTTCAGCAGCAAACATCAGATAAAATAGAAAAATATATATATTTTTTATTTTTATGGGTTGAAACCCCGCTATCGATAAAATTGTGGTCTAAATCTGACGTGTAGTGTACTTTTTAGAGTGAGATTTACTGTTTTGTTAGTAATAAGTTTGTAATCTTATATGGTTAAATAGGATTGCTTGCTATATGGAGCATTGTTGACCCATCGTGATAAAAAAGGTTTTTCAAAATGTGTGTAATTAGAGGTAATAGGGAGTTCAACAAGCATTTTTACTTTGCTATAAGTATTGCTATTTAAATTGTTGGATTAATTACTCAACGTTGTATTATATGAATGTTAACGTCCTATTGATAAGGTGTAATTTGAAATTGCTTGTCATAAATCAAACTATAGAAAAAAAATATATTTTAGCAGTTAAAAAAAACAATATTTTTTGATGAGGCAAAAATGCCACTGATTATAAATTTTGCCTGATTAGTGCAGTGTCAGACAAGATTGCTTCAAACCATAAACCATCATTTTAAACTAATAACAATGTAAAGCATTTACACACTACATGTTAAAGCAAAAAATAAGCCTAAAAAAAAACGTACTTAACCTTAATTCAAAACCCGTGTTGGGGAAGTCCATCTCATGCAAACAAGGACCTCAAGTGGGAAGCTTTGGGCCAGAGTCCTTCTCTTTCACAGCGTCAAATGCAGTCCCGGAAACAAAGAAAAATTTTTTTTTGAAGAGATCTAGCCGGAAGAGTAACCAGGGAAATGGAACTCATGCTGAGAATGGAAAGGGAGCAATCAAGAGGAAGGGCCCCACAATTGGTAATGATTCACATCCTGAGGCTAAGATACGACGTGTTCTTTCTGATCTCACTAACAGATGTACGGCGGAGTGGCGGAGGCTGATGAGCAGCCCCGCAGGGCCCAATGAGCTTGCTATGTTGGAATGCCCGGGGTCTCAGACTTTATTCCGAAGGATGTCCCCGGATGTGATTTTTTAAAGGAAGATGTGGATTGATGAAATTAAATGAAATTAAAGGTCTAGAAGACAATGCAGAAAATATGGCAAAATCTGATGATGAAGTGGCCAGAATTATTGAGGAATATTTTACTCTTCTCTTCTCCACAAGTCATCCCTCAGAAACAGATGTTGTGAAGACCACCACCTTGGTGGAGCCTTGTATCAGTAACGAAATTAATCAAAAGTTGCTGAAACCGTCCACCGGTGTCCAAGTTCGGAAAGCCTTGCTCGAATTGAGTGGTGAAAAAGCTCCAGGACGGGATGGTCTCCAGGCTGCGTTTTTCCTAGGAGAATTGGGATATAGTTGGAAGGGATATCATCCATCAGTGCTTGAAAATACTGAACGGGCCAGATTCCATCAAAGGTTGGAACTCTACATACGTCTGCCTCATTCCTAAGGTAGAGTCCCCCAGAGAAAATTACTGAATTTAGACCTATCAGCCTATGCAACGTCCTCTATAAAATTAGTCACAAGGCTATTGCCAACAGGCTGAAAATGGTCGTGGGGGAAATCAATTTCTCCTTCTCAAAGTGACACTTAATTACTGATAATCCTATGGTAGCCTTTGAGCAATTACGTGCCATGCGGAGGAAAAACAACGGTAAGAAGGGCTGGCTTGCTCTGAAATTAGACATGAGCAACGCATACAATAGAGTTGAGTGGATTTTCCATGGAGAAGATGATGGAGAAAATGGGCTTTGCTAGAACTTGGAATGCGCTAATTATGAAATGTATCTCCACAGCTAGTTTCTCCTTTCTGGGAATAACGTCCTATATATCTATACACACACACACACACACACACACACACACATATATATATATGTAGTTAGTATCAGACGAAAAAACAAAAGCATAAAACACACAAACAGTCACAGACTTGTAAGCTTCACTCATAATCTATACCTGGCCTTTTTCTTTTTTTTTTCAGAGTTCTTTACAGATTATAAAAGTTTCAGGTTTGTGTTACTAGAAAACCCTAATTAAGGCACTTATTATAAGTTCTGTATATTATCTAGAAGATTCTGTCCTGTGATATAAATAATTAACCGGTAAGATTAATTATTAGATCTTCGTTACCTTATGTTAAATTATCATATTTAATGTTACATGATTTTGTTTGATTCAATCCTTAAAAACTGTACCCAATTTAATATGATGTTTAAAAAACGGTCATACTAATATGATGTTATTAGCATGTTTAAATTGAAAAAATAAGTTCAATTATTGCGCTAATTAAGTAGGGAAAGCGATTGCAAGTAGAGGCCTTCGCCAAGGATGCCCACTCTCTCCATACTTGTTCTTAATATGCACGGAGGGTCTTCCCGCGATGATTACAAGCAAAGAAAGATTGGGAGACATGACCGGTTTTGCTTGCGCACGGCAAGCACCCAAAGTTAGCCATCTGTTTTTTGCAGACGATATAGTATTGTATTCTGTAGAGCAGATGCAAAGGAAAGCAATAACATCAAAGCCCTGCTTTTGGAAAACGTGGGAGAAGCTTTGCAAGTAAATCGGAAGGAGGACTTGGATTCCGAGACTTGAGTACTTTCAATCAAGCAATGTTAGCAAAACAGATATGGAGACTGATTCAAAATCCAGATTCCCTGGTTGCTCGGGTGTTGAGAGGGAGATGTTATCCATCTGGGGATTTTTTGCAAGCTAAAATGGCAAGCTCTCCGTCCTCTTTTTTTTTTTGGCGCAGCTTACCATGGGGACGTGATATTATGGAGATGGGCACACGATGGCGGGTGGGAGATGGACGTTCAACAAAAATTCTTGAAGGTCCTTTGCTGCCAAGACGAAACACTGGTATGTCTCTGACTTATTAACATATGAACAACATAGATTTCCAACTTGGAATTGGGATCTGATTGAAGCAAACATGGCTGTTTAGTATTATTTTTAAAATGAATGAAATTTTTATTTTAAAAAATTAATTTTTTTTAAGAATTATATTAAAAATGTTTTTAAAATTTTTGACTTGAAAAATGTGTGAATCTATTTTTAAAAATTCTAAAAACAAAAACAAACTGAGCCGTCTAGACATGGAATTAATTAAAAACCATTTCACTTGGCAAATTTCAAAACAATGATCGGTTGATGTGGCACTTTGATAGTCATGGGAACTATTTTGTCAAATCGAGATACTATTGGCCTATTTGATAGTGTTTTTAAATTAAGTAAAAATAATTTTATTTTAAAAAATAAAAATTTTTAAAAAATTATGTTAAGAACCTTTTTGAAATTTTTATCTGCAAAAAAACAAGCAAAAAAACATTTTCCCAAGCTGTCAAAAACAATAGGCCTTATGTTACCAGACAAACGTGTACAACATCTGCCTCCGGTGGAAATTCATGTGGCACTTAAATATACCCCATAAATTGAGATTTTTGTTTGGAGAATATTATGAAATATTCTCCAATACATGGAGAAATCTATACAACGACTCGACTGTAACGATTTGGCCACTTGAGGGGCCAAGAAACTGCGCAAAGACGCGTATATAATTCGACGACTTTATTCTTACAAAAACACGTAACCGTAGAGAACTAAAACCTGAACTTTATCTCCCATCCAGACTTGGAAAAACAAATAAAATATTACAAAAAAAGCACGCCTATGTCGCTGACGGTACCTTTCTTGCGCATACTATTCTTCCCTCGCGAGGGAGAGAGGAATCTGTAGAGAGAGAGAGCGAGAGAGAGAGAGAGTAAGAGAGAGAAAGCCATAAAACCTAGCAATTGATCGATGATCGGCTCGCCGGAAGTGGAAGATTCCGTGGCGGCGGCGGAGGAGGAGAGAGAAGGAGGAGGCGCGTCGGCGGATGTCGACGGCGGTGGAAGCATGGAGGAGGTGGAGGAGAAAGAGTGTCGGATATGCCGAAGTCCCGGCGAGGCAGGAAACCCTCTACGATACCCCTGCGCTTGCCGTGGTACAATCAAGTACGTCCACCAAGATTGCCTACTTCAGTGGCTCAATCGCCGCAACATTTCCCATTGCGAGGTATCAACCCCTTCGTTACTCTCTATCTCTCTACTTTTCCTCTTAGGTATCAAATTGTGGAATTATCTCCTTTTTTTTTTTTTTTCGTTTGATTTGAAATCGAGTTTTTGTAGTTTTAGATAGCTGGTAAGTAAGTGCTGTGACAGTCTTCAGTTTACACACACACACACACACACACACACACACACATATTGGAGATATTCAATATTTCTCGGTGTTTAAGTAGTTCTCCTTAGAAGTGTAGTATTGTCAGAGGACGACTAGAATAAAGCCCTTGGAAGATAAACAAACAGAGGAGGGGAAATAAAAACTCCTCAAACCATTTCTATGCATTGGACAATGATGAATATTAATTCCTGAATTTACATGTATATCTCAAAGGATCAAAACCGAGCTCATTTGTTATATATTTGACTCTGATGTGAGCCGAGGTGGACATATAATTTCAGATTTTGAGTGGGATGAAGTATAAATTTCAACAAAATAAACATACAAAATTAAAAATAAAATAAAAGTTCAGGCGGGGAGGCCGACAACCTTGACTGTACATGTAGCTCCGCCCCTGGATGCGAGTTATTTCGGTTTGACATGCCTGCCTAAAAACTTATCTCATTCTATTCGAATGCATAAGAATTTTTTCTTCTTTCGATAAGAGCATGATGGTGTGTGTTTATTTCCAACAGTTGATTCTCTGTATAAAATATTTTGGAATTATTGCAGGTTTGCAAGCATGAATTTTCATATGCCCCAATTTACGCAATTAATGCTCCGGCAAGGCTTTCTCCTTGGGAGTTTGTACTTGGGCTTGCTGCAAAAGTTTTTTGGCTGTTGAGAATATTCCTGCACTTTGCATATGTTTTTCTTGTTTGGCTCGTCATAATTCCATTCATTACACATTGGTTTTGGGAATTTTCTTTCTGCAAGGGTCTTAGTGAAGCCCAAAGTTTGTTTATGACTCATCTTAATGCCACCGCGATTGTCGAAGACTGTCTTTATGGTTTCATTCTTTCACTTGGAATGGCATATGTATTTCTTGGGATCACCTTTATCAGAGCTGTTCTTCCGCTAGACCCAAGAGGAGGTCTTGGTTTGGCTAATGGGTTTTTTGCTGCGAATGAGAATTGGGGAAATGTTGGTGGAAGGCAAGGAATTACAAAAGTTCTCCTTACTATTAAAAGAAGCCTAGAATTCCTCGCTAACTGGTGGAAGAAATCACTAGTTCGTATTATGGTTTATATTGGATTTGTGGAAATTGAACTCCCTAATGAGCTCGTCAACTTGCAGGCTCCCTTTTTCCTTTTTAATGAGAATGCATTTGTTGTAAGCATTTCTTCTTCTTCTTCTTCTCCTTCTATTGATTTCTATTCTATTTTTGGTTTAGCATGTGTTGTGACTTTTATTTTTTATAACTGTAAATGTTTTCGTTCCACTGGTATCTCTTTAGTTATTTGAGCTTTTCACTGGACATCACATATTCTTCACTAGTAGTTTTTGCTCCTATTATAGTGTCGTCATTCTTTCCCATTTCATATTTTCTGCTCCCATATACCACTTAAAAAAAAAAAAGACGATGGCTTCTACTGGATCTGTTGTCTATGCCATTATAATCTACATTGGATTGTCTGTTTAATGTTGCAATCTAAAAAATTTCATACTTTTAGCCAATTCATTTCAAGGTTATCTTGTATGGTTAAAATGTTTCAGCTTTAGTTGGTTTTACCATTATTCATTAGTCACTTTTACTCTTATTAATGCGTCGTACTTTAATTACCTTAAGGAACCAAGGTGAAAATAGGGGATGTGATTGAAAACATTTAGCCCTGAAGGAACCAAGGAGTGAAAATAGAGGATGTGATTTGAAAACAATTGCTGCTAACAAGTCATCTTAGTGTGTTTTTTTCTTTTGTTTTTTTATTTGATTATTTTTTTTTGGCCATGTGCATTCTTCTAAACTTTTCTCATGTTTCTTATCGTTTAATCATCTTTGTAAGATAATAAAGTACATACCATATATTCATCGCTAATTGAGCACGTTATGGAATCTACAGTTCAGAAGATCATCTTCCTTTCTTTGATGAACCATTTTGATTAAATGGTAATTAACCGTTTTCTTTTTTCAAAAAAAAAAAAATACAGGTTGTTGCTAGCAATCTGGTTTTCATCGTCCTTCTAGTTCGTTTACCCTTTTGCTTAGGGCGGATAGCTACTTTCCTTCAATCTTTGCTCATCTCTTCGACCACGACACAAATATTGCCAGGTATAGAGGAGGCTCTTTTGTCGGCAAATACTAAAGCAAAGGACACATTGAATGCAATCACATATTTTGTATTATATTTCTACGGAGTAAGCATGCGGAGCGAGGCCTTTGAAGGAGATCCGAAGATTCTTGATGCAGAGATAACCAAGATGGAGGTTGCCAGTACCATCAATGGACTACTTTCAGTTGGACTTCTTAATGAACAACCAAGTGGAACGCCTGGCCTGTCTAATGATACCACTATTCTCATTGGCTATGCAGTTATGCTAGCATTTGTTTTGCTTTACTTTGGTACTGTGTTTATGATTCGTTATGTCAGGGGTGAAACTATGACCATGTTGTTGTTATCAAGAATTGCTTCTAGAATAGGTGCAATCCTGTCCCTTGTTGTTAGAAGATTCTTTATACTGTGTAGGCAGGTTATAACAATTGTCAGCAGGAATTTTCTGACTATTTTGAAAGTTGGTGTAGTCTTGGGGGTGAAAGTTGGCATGTTTCCTTTGATGTGTGGGTGGTGGTTAGATGTTTGTACTCTGAGGATGTTTGGACAGACATTTGCAGAGAGGGTTGAGTTATCTTTAAAATACCCTCTTCGGATGGCCTTGGCATACTGGACAGTTGGAATATGCTACCATGTATATGTTCATATTCATGTGAACCTTATTCAAGAGGTACGGTCTCTGCTATATAATCACTTTCTGTTGCTAACTTGGTTGATGTAATTACAGATATTATATGCTGCTTACAGGCGCTGCAAGATGGAGTTTTCCACTTTCTTCCGAACATCATTGATCCAAAGAACTTCTACAATAGAATGATTGAATGCCCTATGTTCAAGCATGCTTGTGACATTCTATTTCTTGTTGGAGTTCATGGTAGTTTGATGGTGATGCTGGTGTTTTTACCCATCAAACTAGTCATTCTTTATATGCCATCTGCATTCCCGCTTAATCTTTTGTAAGTGTCTCTTTTTCTATCGGTAATAGCATCTCAACATGCATAATTTTGTACATCTCTCTTGCTTTATGTGACATATCGTTGTGCACTTGAATGCAGTAATTCAGAAGCCAAAACTGTTGCTGCTGTAATTTTAAGAAGGTCCCTTTTTCATTTTGGCATTCCATGTACCGTGCGCCTTTACTATCCATCAAAAACATTCAAAGTCATTTTACACAAGTGGGTAATTTTTATATGCTCGTTACTGAGCTTAAGTGATTTTTTATTGCCTCCAAATGGGAATAATGGTGGGAATGTTGAACAACTGAGGCCACAAAGAGTACGTAATGTACCAATTGTTGCTACAACTGAAGGTTCAATTGTAGGACTACATGCACAACGAAATACCGAAGCTGCTGAGAATGGCAGTGGTGAAGGCCTAGAAGCAGATTCTCAGTAAGTTCTTAGAATCATTTGTTTTATATATGACTGTCTTAAATTCTAAAAACATGTTTATGTCGGTAGTTAATAATTTTCAAAGCAGTTTGTGATTTTGTTATTTATTTTTGTATATACTTATTTTAGAAATATCATTGATTTATTGGTTTTTCAATTGGTTGTTTAACCGAAATTATCTGTTTAGTTGTTTTTCATTTGTCTTAACACTTAAATCTTGTTTTCTAGCATCTGATGGGAGGATCTAACTAATTTCACAAACAATTTTGTTTTGGGCCCTAAATTAACATCTCTCAGTGAGAGGCATTCTTGAGTCATAGTTGACATAGGCTTACTGATTGTTTGCCACCGAGTGCATGTTAGCTGTACCTTTTTTTTTGTGTGGTGAGCTTTAGGTTATTCTGTAATGTGTACTCACCATTGTTTATGTAATCAAATAAAGAAAATGTTTTTAATTTTTCCGCTTTTTGTTGGTACAGATTTGCACTACGCATTCTTATGTTGTTGGTATTGGCGTGTATGACTGCACTTGTCTTTAACTCATTAATGATGGTTGTACCTCTTTTACTTGGACGGGCACTTTCTGAAGCAGCGTCTCACCTTCTTATTTTTGATGGATTTAAGTCCGATGGTAATGACGGCACCCTGTGATGACTCCTTCGCTTATGTACATTAAATTAAATCATGTTTACGGCTTATTTTGTAGATTTTTGTTCTTTAATTGTTGGAAGCTGTGTGACGCGGGCAGTTGTAATCTGTACCAAGTATGGTGTAGAACATGCTCAAAGAAGAGGCGCAAGGTCTCTTTTAAGCCAAATACGACAGTATTGTATGACAGTCTTCAAGATTTGCGCTCTTTTGTCATTAGGGGTAAGCAATTTGATTTCTCATTTGCCCTCGACTTTTTCAAAACAGGGTCTAAGCATTTAAGTTTGTTTTTCATTCTACTTCTGCTTTTGCTCTTTAGATATTTGTCATTCCGACGGTGGTTGGTCTTCTGCTGGACCTTGTGTTGATTGTTCCCATTCCATTACCTTTGGATGAACTCTCGATTATCACCTTCTTCCAATGTTGGGTACTAGGATGGCTCTTTTTTATCACTTTAGTGGGACTGGTGAGTATTCTACCTTCTTTCATGCAAGCAAAAAAGTTGGACGTTTTTTTTTACATAGTTACATCGTCTCAATGTGATGCATACATTGTTGGTATCCAAAACTACATACTTGTAACATTAGTCAGAGCAAAAAATGCGGTTATGGCAAGGGTGTGAAATTATAAGCATCAAGTCCATTCAAAGGTAATGATTGTTAACGGGGGAACTTTTCTATTAAATCCAATTTCTATGTTGTCACAGATAATGATCGACTCCGTGCATTCTGTCGATGAGAGGTGGCTGGGGAAGCTTCAGCGGGTACTTGACAATGGTCCTGTTTGTCGACACGCTCTCTCGGTTCTGATAGAGTTTCTTATAGTACTTTCTGCTGCATACATGCTTACTGGACGGGTATTAACTATGCTTGGGTATCCCTTTCCTGTCAACTCTGCCATTCATCGGATTGGTTGGCCAGGATACTTTGCCTTGAGCGTCATGTGGTTTTCTGCAAAGCTTATATATGCATGCGTGACTTTTTTGCACAAAAAGATTAGAGATGATCGCTACTGTGTGGGTCAAAGGCTGCGAGATTTCGGGGAAGATGTTCATGGTCGGCAAAATGAACAGGGGAAGGCACTGGAATTGAAAAACCGATGATTTTCATTGTCAGATTGCCTGCAGTGTAAAGTTGCTGATTGCTCATGGCTTCATATGTTTCTAGAGGTTTGTGGTCGTATACTTTGTACAGTCTTTATTGACAGGAACTGCCACGATAATAGAAAGAGAAATAGATAGGTCCTAACATAGATTAACCTCGAAATTAGTTAAGTAGTGAGTGTGTATATGCTATAGAAGGTTCAATTGCATTGTAATCCTGGAGAGTGGTGAGAATGGAGGAAACCATACTATTGGAACGTCTGTGGCTCTCTGCAATGAAGTTTTTAATATGCTTTTTTTCCCCCCTCCCCCTTTCCTGTTATGCAATAATATTTTTGCACTAATTGGAGGCCCTTTTCCATATTTTTGTGTTGGCATGGTTTGTGCTTAGATCATTCGGCCTCTAACATTTCATCCATGGTATTGTTCTTTCTCTAGAGGGAGACTTGCATCAGGACTTGCATCAGTATCAGTTTAGATACTGGCATCGTTGGTTCTTCTTCTTCTTTTTCTTCTACTTTGTCTTTTCTTTTTCTCTTTTTGTTTTTAACAAAGAAGCCAAAAGAAAAATCTTGTACAAAGTCCCAAGCTCTTTTTAGGAATTGTTGTTTTAATCGTAAGATTAATGATCTATGATTGAAAATAATTTTGTGTCGTAAGTTTTTAACATAGAACACTCAAATCAGATGATCAAAAAATTAATTTGGCAACCTTGCATCATTATTAACCTAGGATGACCAAGATGAGCATGCCAAAGAGGGAATGTTTTTTAATCCACTTCTCGGTCAACACCATATGCCTTTCTATTTTGCAAAGAAATGTGTATTAGACTCGGGAAGGAGTATTAACATTTCCAATATTTGTTTCTATCCTGAGATTCTATAACTATTACAGAGATTCTCTATGAAAATTCCTATTTGTAAGCTTAATATGATATCCATTATAAGATATATTCCTAAAGCTTAACAATTTTCTTTTAGATCTGCTAGATAATGCATTCTTTATAACAAATTTTGTTCGTCCAGAAACCATAATACTGACCCTTTTGGAGCCTCCTCAATCAGGATTGCAGCACTTGATATTGTGTTCACATTAGCCTTGGCTAATATTTCATTTGAAAAATTACTTTTTATATTTAAGACTTGGGTGCATAACTACATTGTCTGCTAGACATAGATCTTAAGTCACTGGCCTTAGAATAAAGATTAAAAATATCACATTCTTCTAAAAAATAAACCAAAAAAGAAATAATAAGATTTTTAACACAGAAATTTATACTATTCATAATTATTTTGTTATGACCATTGCTTAAAGGGATAATCCGTATGATTACTTCTTTTTATTTTTTCTTTTTTTATAAGTTATTTTTATTTTGACTATGTTCAATGATTTCTGACAATTGGATATTGTAAAAAATCACTTTGTTATTGTTTTATTTTATTTTTTTATAGATCTGGCTGTAAAAAGATATATTTGTTAGTAGATTATCTATTTTCTAGCCACTATAGATATCTTTTTTTTTCCTTAATTTAATTCTTTTTATTAACATGGCAGTTGGTGTGCTTTACCGTGTGACAACTTTATATTGTGTTTTACACTATAGCAGTTGGTGTGCTTTATACTATGCTTTATGACAGACGGAATATGTTTGGTCTTGTCAATAGCATGTTTGAAAAGTGCGGTTAAAATCAACAATAGGAACCAATTTTAGTTAAACCAATATAGTATGTGAAAGCTTTACATTGTAATATATATATATATATATTTTGCTGTTTATTAGAGCAAGAGGCAGACACTTACGATAAAGACGCTATTAGTCAGAGAATCAACTTACTAACTAGGCCTGGGCCAACCTTTAATCCTATAATCGACCTCAATCTAAAGTCCGTGAGTAACATCATAGCAATTTGGGCCAGCCACTATTGACAGTTTGGTAGCCTAAGCATGCCCTATCACATAGGCTACAAAATCCAAGGACATACCAATAATAGTAGTATGAAGAAGAATCTTTTATAAACTGTTTCAAAATACACATAGAAGATATACACACTTTTTTTTGTGTATATATATTTATCTATTTATTTTATTTTTGTTCACAAACTGAAACTTGCAAGAAAATGGACAAAAGAACAAAATAATTTCCCATCATGCTTGAGCTATTTTTTGGTCTCTCAGAAAGCTAAAAACATGATACATACTTAGCTTAGCAAAATGAAACAAATCCGAAATTGGAAGGTGGGTGGGATGAAAAAGGTTGCGTGAAAGACCAACCCACTTCCAGTTTGGGAAAAGGGGAAAAAAAATTTAAAATTTATTTCATCCCAAAAAGTCTCAATATGTAATAACCAACGTAGCCAAATCAATCAGAAGAAAACCCCAAAGAAGAAAAAAAAGAAATCCATTCAACATTTATTTATTTGTTTGTTTTTGTAAGATCACGTAGCCTTTTTTCTATTTATAGAATGATAGGTGGCATCGTATACTTTTATGGGTGGTCTCTACAATTAGCGCATGATAAGACATCAACCTTTCTCAGTGAAAACAAATATATATATTACTATAGGAAATACAAGGCAAAGTCATATTTCCCAGAATTGGAAACTTGTAACCAGATCTCTTTCTGACTACAAAAGGAAATTTCCTTTTTCCCCGAATGCTAGCAAGTCATCGTTGACAAGCAACATGAAAACTTTTGACAGGTGATTTTTTTTTCTTTTTTTTCATAGTTTTAATTTATGTGAATTTAATCCCAGAACATTAGAGATGTTGATTAATTATGGTAATATTTCAGTATTTTGTTTTTGAGGCCTTAGTGCCGGATATCTTTCCCATGCATTACAGAGTAAAAAAGCCTCTTGTAATATTGGCAAAGGAACATTTTGCATGGTTTTTAGAAAAAAAAAATACCTTAATTAGATTAACTTGAAAAGTTCATGTGAATTCACTAGTGATTTGGAAGTTAAAAGAAGTTGATAAAATGGAACTTGTTCACTTGACATATCCAAAAATTGTAAACGAGGAAAGAGACTCAAAAAAAAAAAAAAGAGAAATTACTGCCTATTGCCCAGTGGCTAGGTTTTTTTTTTTTTTTTGTAATAAATTGTTGCCTGGTGGCTCTAATTGGTACATATAAAAATTGAATGTGGGATTAAATAGCTTTCCATTTCAGAGTTCCAATTGTCTTTAAGACAAACAGTGGCAGATTCAAAAAACCTGCCACAAGTAGGCTTTAGGATTACTTCATCGGAACTTTCACAGAAAGCATCTCCCCAATTCAGTTCTAACATAGTTTTCATTGCACACAAACAAGTAGAAAAGCCGAGGGACAAGGTAACTATCAAGTATCAACAATGAAAATCTTAGTAAAAATATCGATACTTTAATTTTATAAAAATTTTAGGAAAAATATTAATATATGTAAAAATTTTGACAAAAATTATAAAAATTATAGAAATTTTATATAAAATAATCTTTAACACTTTAAGATACAATAAACATTAAAAAAATATAAATAAACATAGTTTACATAATAAACTTCATACATATTATATTTGTTAATACCAAAAGGAAGTTCTATGAACCCCAAATATGGTTGAGATTCCATCTTAATTTAAACAATATTGATGTCATTACATGTTATTTGAGCAATATTGAATATAGCTATAAATATGCCACTTGTAGGTTTGTTGATTTCTTCCTATTGTATTTTCGTGAATGGAAAATGTGAATTCTCCTTATTGTTCTCATGAAGTCATAGATACTTTATGCTATTTTTTTTTTTCATTTCACAATAACAACTAAAAGACAAAAGATTATGGAGAATGAATCTTGCTACAAAATTAATGTGTATAAGAGAAATATTCATTTATTAAAAATATAAAAATAGTAATAGTTTATTTAAAGGAAAAATCCATTAAATTCTATAATTTCCAACAACTAAAATTTTGTCAAAATTTCCCCTATATGTACTGAAATTTTATAACAAAACACACTCCAATTTTCCGATATCTATATTTTTTTATCAAAATTTATTGATATTTTTTATTTTTTGATACTTTTTTGAAAACGATAATACAGTGAAAAATATTTTGGGATCTCAAAATTTTCAAAATTTCTACTGAAATTTTCAACCTTAGTAACTATACAATAATTGCATGATCTATGTCTTCTATGTGTGTGTGCACACGCGCGCTTGCAATCATGCCAAAGAGAAATGCAATATTGGTTAAATTATGCCTAACAATCTTTTTGGCATAAGTTATAGGGACATTATTACATATACATGTGTAATATGGCCAATATTATGCATGTTTTTATCTATAAAAACAAAAAGTTAAACGTGATTTTGATCATATTATTCACACATAACCCAAAGGCAGAAACCAACGTTTTTGTTTTTTTCAATCACATTTTTCGGGCAAATTAAGCAACGTGCTTCCAACCCCTATATTTTCATTTTATATATGATGAAATTGTGGAGTGGGAATTCTGCATACCTAACTTCTAAAAGTCTCAACGACTTCTTTTTCCACATTTAATACCACCCTCAAAGGGAACTAAAGGCTGGGATGATTTAAAGATAGGAGGGTGTCTTGCGTTTTCAAATTCATTCAAAATTTTTAGTTGTTATATGGTAAAACTTTCACTTACTATAAAGTCAAAAAAAGGTTACAATATAAAGATTTTACATGTCATAGTAGCTTTAACCAAAATTGGTTTAGTTTGAACTAACACTCTCAAACACCATATTAAGATTAAAGTAAAACCTTACCAAACTTTAGCCAAAGAAATTAAATAAAATATTTAAAAATTTATAAACACAATTTTCGTCTTCGGCAACTTTACGTGTGCCTATAAGCAATTAATGAAATCATTTTTAAGATAAAAGTATTTAACGGTTAATAATACTCATCACACATTCCACCCTAAAAAAAAATTATTTCCTTCTAAAGCGTATTGTGTCCTACTTTTTTTTTTCCCCTAAAGGAATAAGTTTGGAATCTAATAAAAAAGAGTCTCACTGACGGAACACTTTGCAATTGTTTCTATCATTGTTCTTATACTGTTGGCAAAGAAAAAATAAATAAATAAATAAACGCGTACAAATGGTGTATATATGATTGCTATATTATTAGTCGCTTAAGTGATCAAGTTAACATTTTGTTAACTATTGTACGTGTTACGTTTATATTGTTATAATAGATTTTTTTTTTATTTTTTTATTTTTTTTATCCCCAGGTCACATTACCCGGCCTATGGCAAAGAATTTACACAAGTATTATAACTCATTTTCAGATGGATGGGAGAAGGCTTATAATTAAATCATGCATTCAACATTGTTGTGAAGTTGTGGGTTTTAATGTAATAACCCAGGGACAATTTCGTCATCCATTCAATTTTGTAATTTCCGACATTACGACTTTGGCTTAGAATGTGTCTTTGTTCTGCATAAAGTCTGAAAGATTTTGCCTTTTAAATTTGTTAGAAGTTCTGATCATTCTTTGATCAATGTAGGTTTAACCAACAAAGTGTTTGACTACAGAGAAAATAAGGGATTAAGGGTAGATAACTGCCTTCTGTTTTCCCTTATTTTCTACTTCGTTTGTTCAAATACCTTCAGAATTTATTTTAATAGCCGAATGGATTTTCTGCCCCATGGAGATTTGCTCCTAACAGGGCGAGGATGGGAACAAAATCTTGTCCTTGAGTCATGGCGAGGCAGAACAGGAGAATCATGCCCCACCCCACCTCTATCTCGATATATATAAATCATATAGGTTATATATGTATGTTTGTATTATATAACCTTTTTGGCATTGTTATTATTTTTTTACTTAGGAAAAAAAAAGGAGAAAAGGTAACTACTCCTTACTACTATTTTCACTAAAAAAAAAAAGGATAAATAACTAATTAGTAACTTAAGTTGGCTAATTCTATTTCTTGATTTCCTACATATGCTGGTTAATTGTACGTTTATGCTTCGACGTTCCAAAACTTTTAGCCTATGTATCTATTATTGTATTTGATGATACATTTTGTCATTCTATTGCTAAGATTTGGTTATTATACGTTTAGAACATAGTTTGTTTTGTAGAACCTTTGATGTTAAATTTAAATTATTTATAATGATTTTATTTTATATTTTTGCGATAAGTTACTGTAACTTAGAAATGCATAGTTATATTGTATGCGGAAAGAGATGGGTACGAGGAAGGCCTATTCCAACGGAAAATCCCCAATCACGGCTTTTCTCTTCTTAAGTAGGGATGGGGATTGGGGTGGTTTCCGAGCATGGAAAATCATTCCACGTCCACGTCTCGCCCTGTTGTCATCCCTATGGTCAACTTTAGTTGGATGATAATCCCATCATCGCTTTAAGTTGTCCAGTAAATCCTGCAATAATGATGTGTTTAGTATCTTGATTTTGATAAATGTAGCCCTGGGGCAATAGAGTTTTTGAAGTTGCTTCCAATCCAAATTTTGGGTGTCATTCGAGAAGTTTTGTTGACAAGATTCTTTGTCATCGATCTATCTCATTTAGGACAGCTATATTTTTGGAGGTTTGAGCAAGTTCATTAGTACACAACTGCACAATTTCAAGGAATTAAAGCCACCTAGTTATATGATCGATAAATTCTTGATTTACTGGTTATTTTGGTTATCCCTGAAATACAATAGGAGAAAATTAATGGATTTTGAAGATAAGTTTGTCGTCTAATCCTAGCCTTTTATGGGTTTTAAGTGGACAAAATCCACAATTTATCTGACCATTCTCCTATAATTTCTAGCTGCTGATTGGTAAAATTTTTTTGAGACATGATGTTTTCTAAATATTTTCTTGTAATATTCTCATCTTTTTTCCCCCTAAAAGAGCAGGAAATTATTACAGATTTTTGAGGTATTCCAACTTCTCTAAGGGAAGGATGTTTAGAGTGAACTATAGCCTCTATTTATAAATTAAAAACCATAAATATAGCGAAGAGGAAAAGACATAAGTCACATAAATTACACACATCATTAAGTGGAGAGCGTGGAATCTAAGCATGAGGTTATAATTCTCGATAGAATACAGATTATGCAAATTCCAAGTAACGGCATCCACACACAATTGTTTTACAACACTTCCATTGATGATCGCCGTATAAAGAATATGTCCGTTTAACGCTTTACAAGAAAAAAAAAAACCATGGAAAAACTGAAAAAAAAAAAAGAGTAAATCAATTCTCATAGGTTCTACGTTATAACTGTCTTCTTAAATACCCTGTCAAGAAAACTTAACGAGACAAAACCTATGCTAAGAAAAAGAGCTATGCAATAGCGTTCCTTCTCATGTCAATATGTCTTTTTTAGTGACTTCAAAAAAGATCTTTGAGTCTACGTTTCCTAATCTTGTATACAATTTTTTAAATGTAACTATAGAAAGTATCTCTATAAATAAATATGTTAAGTTGTTACTATAGCAAATTTGATGGATGCTGATTTTTATTCTCTTTTGGAGTTTATGCACACTATATATATATATAGTAAAATGTGCTTGGTCTTGGGCTATATAAAATGAATTCTCACCATGTGACACACTGGACTTCTTTTAATGAATGAATGATTGCATGTTTCTCAAATATGTTAGGCTAGAGATGTCAATTCTAAACTCATCTCAATAACGAATATTTAAAGATGTTTTAAAGAGGAGAAAATTACAAATGATATCATATTTTAAAAATTTTGTTTATTTATGGCATACTTGATTAAAAAAATTATACCATATTACTACTTATATTACTTTTAAAGAATGATTAACATAAGTTTTTTAAATCTTTTATCTGTTCTTTTATTTTCCTACCAATTCAAATAAATAAATCTCAACATGCTCTCAACCCTCTCTTCCTCTTTTTCTCTCATCAATCATAATATTTTTTTTAGTAGTATATGTAATTAGTATCAAATAAGTGTGGAGTTTATATTAAAAAAAAAATCAAAATATAGTGACAATATAGCGGTAAAGGATTGTTTTATAGCGCGCCCAAGATATAGTAATAATTGTTGGATTACCAAATTGGGTTTGGGTACCTAACTCCAACATTTTAAGCTTAACTATGTGATAAAACAAGTAAATCTAGGATTTACAAAATTTACTCGAGAAATAAATTCAATAAATTCCAATTTACCTTTTTGGTCCCCTTTCAATCACTATTTTCATATTCCCACATGAGGGGGGGGGGGGTGGAAATCTATTTACCTTCTTATCCCTAAAATGAACAAGCTATTGACAAGCCGTTTAGGAGCAACATCACGCAACAACTATACTCCACACATTTATTGACATAAATCATTTTCTTTCCATTTTAAAGTATTCCTTGCGGATATAGATTTCAACGATCACTAGTTTAATTTATCAAGTTTAAGAAAGCAAAGTATCTTCCTAAAAGTTTCAAGATAGATATACTTACAATAACGTAAACGACTAGTATACTCATCCCTAAAATATACATAAATAAACCATTACTTTAAACATCCAACTTCAGTTTATGTTTTACTTAATTATAAGAGAAATTTTCATAAATATTATCTTTTAAGATTTATTTTTTATAAATATCATATATGTTTATTTCTGGCACAACTTAATGTGTAACATTAATGATAATGTAGCGTAAACTTCTTTGAAGTGTGACAAAAATAAACGTAATTTTTAAAAGCGTGACAGAGCATGTAATTTTCTCCAATTGTAATTCATTGAACAAACTCCGCTTACTAACTCCCATCTAATGATCACATGGTTAATCATATGTGGACTCATTCTTGTTAAATATGTAGAGTGGAAAATTAAAAAGAACAACCTAAAATCGCACCTCTTAATTATCATTCTTTTAATTAAGGTTGTTGATTGTAGGTTATACATACACATACATATATGTATATGGATATATATATATATATATATATATCACTTTAAAGCATCCCTTTAGAATGCAAACTCTTCTTTTTGAGAAAGGGGACCAATGGACCAACCTTCCATTTCTAGGACGTGCTCCCACAAGAGCATTTAGACACTTTTTTTTTTGGGTTTACTTTCACGTGGTCCAAAATGCTATTGCCTCCAACTGTAAAATAACACCAAAAAGGAATGTAGGGTTAAGAGATTTACAGACATCTCAGGTACTACTGGATTTAGTTTGTTTGTGATGTTGTGGTTAGGGTCGTGGCTATTGATTCATGGGCAACCTTTTTCACCCATGTTGTTCTTTGTAATCCAACAAACAATATAAAAAAAAACATATTAATATATGTTTCTCTGGGATGGGATAGGACAGTGATGTGCTAACCACTGTCACATTGAACTAGTCCCGTGATTGCTAAAGGTCAGGTAAGGCATTACCAAGTAATATTTTTCTCCTTTGGGATTATATCTCTTCCTTTCTCTTTTTATCCTTTTTTTTTCTATCTTTTTTTCTTTTTGGGTCTTTTCTTTGGAAATTTTATCAGTGCATACTTACCGAAAACGTAACTGTTTCATCGATATCTTTTTTTTAGGCTCTTAGATTTGTTAAAAAAAAGGTTTTGATCAAATCTAGTCTAAAAATATGCACTACTGGTAGATAGAGAATGACCCCTTTATCATATAGAAACAAATATAATCAGGCAATTCTTAATGTTGGAGAAGGCACTTTTGTTTCACCAAGAGATTGATATTTTAGTCCTCTTGCATTAACTTTTTAATGGTCAATATGTAACTGTAAGCAATTTTATGTCATGAGCTATAAATTTTTTATGTGAATAATCAAAAATCACACCGTTAAAATCTTAATGGATAGCTAAAACCATACTTTATCAGTGAAGTAAAATTATCTTTCCTACCAGAAGAGATCCCATATATTCCACGCCTATCTTAAATGAGAATGATGCTCAAATATTGAGGCAACGAAAAAGCCACCAATACTAACAAGTCTTTGTTTCCTTTCTAATTTCCAAACAATTTGCACAGGTCAAGCATTGACAAAACAATTGTCCACAAAGTCGCTCGTTAATTTTTTGTTCTTCAGCTACTAGTTTATTAATAAATATTAGATATTGCTTTGTTTTGCATTGCTAAAACATATGTGCATGGTACATATGTATGATTAATTTATCATGAATTGCAGGTCATGCTTCATGTAAGAACACACCTCTTTAATTAATTTATCAAGATTTAATCAATTTTCACCATATTGATTAATGCAAACCAATTATAAGAAGAGAAAACTCTAAAAATATTCTTGAATTTATTCAAAATATATACCAAATGTGCATATGCCCTAAGTTTTAACTAATAAAAATGCATCCCTTTAGTTCTTTTAAAAATTAAAACAAAAAATCCTTTTGACTAGTCAAATTGTTGAAAAAAATAGAAAATACTCTCAATAATCAAGAATTAATAATTATTTAGATACTTTTTCAAAAGGAGCATTATTTGAAATTACGTATTCAAAGAATTAAACAAAAAAAATTTAAAACAAAAAAAATTCAAAAACTAAAAACAAAACCTAACCCTCTCAAATCCTTAATTCACCAATTTACTCGACCAAACCTAGTGCACCTATGGTCGACCTATGTCGACATCTAATCTTGCTGTGTGCTTTGTAGATTTTATTTTTTAATTTAAGTTTAAAATTATTTAATTTTTTAAATAGTCTCTCAAAATTTTTGTTTCAAATCTTTGTAATTTCATTTCAAAAGTAGTTAATATTTATATAATATATAATTTTTTAAAAAAATATTTAAATGCTTGTTTGAGTGGTTTATTGTTGATATTTTTTTTTTTTACAATTTTACTGGTCAAAAAGATTTTTTTAACTCTTTCAAAAAATTGAAGGACACTTTTTTTTTTATTCAAAAAACTTAGGGAATACTTTTTTTTAGTAATTATAACTTAGAGTATATTTACAATATTTTGAATAAACTCAAGGTATACTTTCAAAAATTTTTCCTTTTAAGAAAGAAAAAATACAAATCCTTTAGGGCTCCACAAACTTTAAGATTATATGTAAGATCGGTTGGATACCATCCCTGTGAGGGGCGGAGCTGGGGCTTGTAGAGTTCTCTTGGTCTATATTGAAAGCAAAAAATAAATAAATAAATTATTA
>CAMOHE010035636.1:0-33643 GCA_946598075.1 Artocarpus hirsutus
AAGAAATCATACCCATGATCCACAATACAAACTTCACGGAATAAACAACAAAATGAACAACTATTTATCAACTTCACGGAATAAAGAAAAAAATAAAACAACTATTTATCAATTTCGGATTAATAATTATACGACACAATCAACAACTATTTCTCACTTTGTACAAAACAAACTTACAATTTCGGCTGAGATTAAGGAGTGTGGAGGTGGAGAGAGACGGCGGCGGCTGATTCGGAAGGGTCTGTGTTTGTATTTGTAAAGTGTGTTTCTGAAATATACTGTCTGAAAGCCGAGGATGGGAAGGGCTTTTAAATAAGCTACCACGACGGTTTTTGGAGAAAACCGTCGTGGTAGCCCTAATCTTCCACGACGGTTTTTGGAGAAAACCGTCGTGGTAGCTCCGAATTGCGGCCCCCTTTTTTTCCTTGCCTTTGAAGATACCACGACGGTTTTTACATAAAATCGTCGTGGTAAAGTAGAGCTTCCACGACGGTTTTTCAGAAAACCGTCGTGGTATCTTCCCAACCAACCACGACGGTCTTCGTTTTCACGGGCGTAACTTGCCGCGCATTTTTGCCCTTTACACGACGGTGTTTGTGAAACGGTCGTGAAATAAAGGTCGTGTAATCAATATTTTCTTGTAGTGTAAGAAGCAATCGAGCGTATATGCTTATGTATTCAGGTGAGGACTTAAATCCTCTAGATACACTAACTCGGATTTCTAATCCTATCTAGATTCGAGGAGATTGACTTCTGGTTTTGTGTTTACTCTATGTGGCGGTGCCATCAATTGGAGGAGTGTGAAGCAAGATTGCATTTCGGATTCAACGATGGAGGCCAATTATGTGGTGGTTAGTGATGCTTCGAAAGAAGCAGTGTGGCTCCACAAGCTCCTTAGGGATCTTGAGGTAGTTCCTGGTATGGATAACATGGTATAACTGTACTATGATAACTATGCAGTGGTAGCTAATGCTAAGGAACCAAGACTTCATAAGAAGAGTAAGCATATTGATCAAAAGTATTATGTGAAAAAGGATTTCATAAAAGGCAGGCATGTCGCTGTGTGCAAAATCGCATTAGAGGAGAATTTAGCTGATCTATTCACAAAGACACTGATTGGGAGAGTCTTTGAGAGGCATGTGGAAGCTATGGGAATGTGAGATTTGTCATATTTACTCACTTAGTGCAACTGGGAGATTGTTGGACATGTATGCCCTTAGGAGAAAATGTAATATGTTTTTGGACACATTTTTATCAATAAAGAGTTTATTTATTATTTATATACTAAATTGTTGTCCTCTTTACATTCATATTTGTTGAATGTATGTTAAGCAAACAATAATCTGAGACTGTTGGTTAAATCTTTAAGAATTGGGCATATGATGGACAGATTATGCGAAAGACACGATTCTTAAGGTGAAGGTCTAAATCATAAGATCCGTAATCGATGAAATAAAGTTGGACGTTTTATTCATGTAAAGATTATTATATTGTCCATATCTCTAACAGAAGATGGTTTGTTTTGGCCATCGGAGGTGGACTCCACGAATAAAAATATTGGTGCATTGTCATGGGTGATGATGCATTGGATCGAGACATAAAGTGAATTGATTTGGATTAATAATTTTGTCTCGACAAATTGATTCACTTTAGACAGTCATTTGTATTTTATCTTAATCTTGAGATGAATAGCAGGCTCATTGTTTTGACTTATGTCTTTTGATGTACCAAATGGTGACTTCCACATTTTATGTTGGTACGCATGCCGATACGTTGGAGGCATGACTTTTAATAGCGTAGACCTGTTATTCATAGATATGGAATCCATAACTCCTCTTCAAAAGTAGTTGATATCCTCTTATATGTGTTATCTTGTAATTTGAAAACTAAAATGCTCAACCATTTAGATACATAGGTGTAATCGAATGGTATACTGTCTTTGGATCGTAAGTTTTTTGATGATGAGATAATGGAACGTAAGATAAAAATAATTGAGAAGGTAAGACATAATTTATTCTTAAGCCGATTATTGATAATCCTATAGTGATACGATACATTATGATATGTCATAGAGATTCAGTTATACAGCCTTTGTAATTCTATATGGTTCGAAAGTGCAGCTCTAAGCTTTTAGTGGAGTAGCATTGCAGTTGATAATTATGAAATGTATATCTAGGATATTGGGTTTCATAATTATCGGGAGCTTGAACTACGTAGGTCCATCAGGTCCCCTTTTTCAGCTCATAAAAAATCATGTAACGATACGGTGTGCCTTTTCAATAATTAGTGACTTGTGTCAAATTATCAGATTGGCTGAAAATTCGATAGGATCAGATAATTCATGTCTGTTTATCAGTTGAATTAATTTTGTGAAAATTAATTTAAGACAAACTTGTTGAATTATCAAGATCAGATAATTCATGTCTGTTTATCAGTTCAATTAATTTTAAATTAATTCAAGATAAACTTGTTGAATTATCAGGAATATTTATTTTCCTAGAGATTATCTTAATATGACTGTTTTAATTAGATAACTTCTCTATTGGGTCATTTGAATTAAAACTGAGGCTCTATCATAAGAATCTCAAGTGGGAAATAAAAGATTTGCAAGGATCATTTGTCGTAAGTTCGACAAGCCGATCTTTAAGTTCGGCGTACCGATGGAGTAAGTATGGCAAGCCGATATGCCAGTTTGGCCTACCGATTGAGCGATAAATAGATCATGTGTTTTCATGCTGATTTTGTCTATATTGATTCTGATTCAAATTTTTGAAGTCTTATCTGATAAGGACTAACCCCTAGACCTAACCTCTATAAATAGGGGAGTGTGATTCATTGTTATTTAGATCAAGTGAGAGATTAAGAGTGAGACTTTGCTAGCAAGACTCTAAAACTCCATGTGAGCTATTGTTCGCACATCACGAACTATAGCTTTGGGTTTTCTCAATTGGTTGGAAAGAGAGTCGTCTGGTAGAGAGCTATACGCATGTGCCCACACACAGACCAGTCGTGGATAGAGAATAGCAAAGAAGGCCAGCTAGTTGAGGTCCTTCTACAACGTCCTTTCTCTTCATCGATTGCAAGAACTTTTTGGCAAACAAGGTTAGTAAGATTTGGTTAATTTATACATATAGCATGTCAAACTTGTATTTTAGAAAATATTTTGGTATAAAAATTTTTAAAATTCCGCTGTGGACTATTTTTTCGACATCTAGAAGAGCATAAGGAGCACCTAAAAATTGCACTTTAGCTGTTAAGAGAATGACAATTGTATGTCAAATTCTCAAAGTATGAATTTTGGCTAGAGAAGGTCCATTTCTTAAGGCATCCAATATCACAAGATGGAGTTTTTGTTGATTCTACTAAAGTTGAAGCCGTGAACAAGTGGCCAACACCGAAACACCACGATCAAGAGTTTTCTCGGCTTTGCAGGCTACTACTAACGTTTCGTTGAAGGAATTTCTATGCCTATGGCACCTCTTACGACCCTTACTTAGAAAGGAAAGAAGTATGAATGGACTAAGAAATATGAAGAAAGCCTTCAGGAGTTGAAGAAAAGGCTTACAATGCGCCTGTATTGACCATACCTAGTCCAAACTTAGAAAATTTTGTAATCTATCGTGATGCATCGATTGCATGCTTGGGAGCTATGCTGATGCAAATGAAAAAGTAATCGTGCATACGTCTCGCTAGCTAAAGGATCATTAAAGTAACTATCCTATGTATAATTTGGAACTTGCAGTGATAGTGTTCGTATTGAAAATTTGGCAACACTATTTATATGGGGTTAAATGCAAGATTTTTGCTGACCATCAGAGCCTCAAGTATATCTTCACTCAGAAGGAGCCTAACATGAGGTAGTGAAGATGACATAAGTTGGTAAAGGATTATTATTGTGAAATCATGTATCATCCTAGAAAAGCTAACCGAGTGGCTGACACACCTAACTAGAAGATAATATCTGCTTTTACAACAATACAATCGCTGTCAAGACCTCTTCAGAAAGATTTTGAAGAATCTAGAATTGAGTTGATTTCTAGAAAATTAGCTGATTTATCTTTCCAGTCGACTATCCTTGAGAACATGAAAGAATGACAAGAAGCAGATTCTTCACCACTCAAGATCAAGAACAAAGTTTTGGAGAATAAAGAAGTAGAATTTAACATCTTAGAAAATGGAGTTCTCTACTATAAAGGCAGATTATGCATTCAACACGAAGAAAATTGAATGGATAGGTATTGGAAGAAGCTCACAAGACATCGTATTTTGTTTATCCTAGAGCTACTAAAATGCATCAAGACCTAAAAGAGAACTTTTGGTGGTATGGAATAAAGAATAATATGGCCTAGTTTGTCAATAGATGTCTTACATGTCAGAAAGTGAAGGTGGTACACCAACGTCCTGCAAGAGAACTATAGAAGATTGAAATTCTAGAATAGAAATAGGACCAAATAACCATGGATCTTATAGTTGGACTACCTAGAACCACCAAAAGACATGATGCTATATGGGTAATTGTGGACAGATTGACCAAATACACACAATTTTTGCCCATTAAGCTTAGCAATTCTATGGAAACAATTGGCTAAGCTATACGTTGCTCAAATAGTTAGATGTCATGGAGTATCAAAATCCATTATCTTTGATCACGATGGCTGATTTACCTATAAGTTTTGGAAGAGAGTGCACCAAGTAATAGATACAAAGCTAACTTTCAATATAGCTTTTCATCCTCAAAACAATAGTCAATTTGAAAGGACATTTTAGACTTTGGAAGATATGTTAAGAGCATGTGTGCTTGGGAGGATGGGATAAGAAGCTTCCATTAATAGAGTTTGAGTACAACAACAGTTATCATGCTTTGATTGGCATGGTCTTATATGAAGCTCTTTATGGAAGAAAATGTAGATCCCTACTTCATTGGTATGAAACTAGAGAAAAGGTAATATCGACAACGGATTTTGTTCAAAAAACCGTAAAAGATGTGAAATTAATTCATCAACGAATGGAAATTGCTTACAATCACCAAAAGAGTTATGCTAATTGACGACGAAGACCTTTGGAATTCCAAGTTGGAGATTCAGACTTTCTCAAAGTAGCAACAGTGAAAGGAATGTAAGGTTTAGAAAGAAGCGAAACTTAGTCCAAGGTATACTAGACCTTACAAAATTTGAGAAAGAGTAGACAATGTTGCCTACAAGTTAGCTTTGCCTCCTAAATTGGATCTGTACATAATGTATTCCATGTGTCAATGCTGAAGAAATACGTACCAGATCTATCACATGTACTCTAGCATGAACCGATTAAAGTTCAACAAGATTTATCCTATGAAAAGAAATCAGTCTAAATTTTGGCACGAGAAGAAAAGGAATTAAGGAACAAGAAGATACTACTTGTAAAGTCTTATGGCATAACCAATTGGTGAAAGAAGCCACCTGGGAGTGAAAGGATGATATGAGAAAGAACTACCCAGAATTGTTCTAATTTTCAAGGACAAAAATCTTTAAGGAGGGAAGATTGTAATATCCAAAAAAAAATTATTAATTTAAATCTAGAATTAATTTAGATTTAAATAATGAATTTTCCTTGGTAAATTATATTTTGTAAAATTACTATGAAATATAAATTATTTACAAATAATATTAATATGTATTATGCCTTTAAATTTTGTGCAATCTGGAGTATTTTTAATATGCAAATTTTATGAGTTTAAATACTTAAAAATTTATGAAATACTCTTAAAGTGAAATTTATATCACATTAGTTATAATTTTGTGGTATAAATTAATAAAGGAAAAATATGTTAATTGGAGTAGAATATCATGCCATAGTCTAAAGCAGTATAAAAATGGTCAATTGCTAGTTACTTAAACTGAAAAATATTTTTGTATGTATAGTATATTAGTTGATAGAATATAGTATAGAAAACGCATAAAAGTAAAAAAGGTACACAGTATGGTATAATTGTATCGATAAATTACAAACACAAATATAACAAATACTATGTTGGGTTTAGAAAAAATGGGTAAAAAGTAAGTTAATATATTTTAGACCGTTTAAAACATATATCCTCTCGATTTTTCATTGACAGTATGAGAAAAATACAATGTAAAATAAAATGACACCGTGTAAAAGTTGTGGGACCCACCATAAAGTGCCACCCAAAAGGGTGAAATTTTTCCATATTTTCCCTTGCTGTGTTTGGGTTCTAACCATGACTTTTGAGCTAAAATTTCACCACAAAAGTGTTTAAGTGATGACTAAGCTTCGCGAGTCATCAAATTAGAAAAAAATCACACTTTGTAGTTAATCCCTTTACCATGCAAACATGAATAAAAATACTTCCATTTTCTACTACAAAAACCAGCAGCCCCAAGCTCTCTCCCTCTAAAATTTTCTCACAATCATAGCTCCTAAACAAGCTCTAGGACAAGTTCAAGCATTTTAGTCCAGGATTTGTCAACTTAGGATGTAAAAATCTCAAGCATTTGTCTTATAGATCTTTGTGTTTTTCTTAGGTTTTAGTTCTTGTCATGGTTAGTGTCAAGAGGAAATAGACAACATCAAGCATCCTTGTGGTGGCTCACAAGTTCACAAAAAAATCCTTTGGTAAAGCTCATAACTTAATACTTTCAAGTTTGTTGTTTTTTTAATAAAGTTGGCATGTATTTATAAAAATATGGACTATGGCATATTTGATGGACTTTATGGCATGTTTATTTAGTATGTTTTGTACATGGTTATGATGCTTGTAGGCTAGGAACAACGAGTTTTCATGCTTTAAGTTAAAGTTTTGAAAACTTTTTTATAAAACAAAGTTTGATGTAATTTCAAGGAAAGATGATTTTGATGGTCTTTGAGATCAATTTATTCTCTAAACAAGGCATAGGATCTGTCCAAAACAGTGAGGATAACAACTTTTAAGAACAAAGTTTTGTAAAATTCCATAGGGACTAAATTGAAAAGTTTATAATTTTTGAGGCAATTTTGAAAAAGGACAAAAACCCACCATACAGTGCCCCCCACTTTATAGTTTGAATTTTACAAAAGCTAAAACACTAAAATTGTAGAACTTATCGAAATTGTTAAACATTATGGACAGCTTGCGCAAATTCCGCACGGTTGATGAGTTGCAAATTTTATGAGTTTTTAATTTTAGTGGAAACTTTCTCGACCTGAACATCTCCCTTTTCACCGATGTCTCTGATAAAGTTTAAACGAACATCAATATGCTTTGTCCGTTCGTGATGCATGCACTTTGATTATCACATAATACTTCTTCTGGTAGTCTTTACCCAACAGTTCTCCTGTCGGTCCTCTTAGCCAAACTGCCTCCTTAACGGCCTCGGTTGCTGCTACATATTCAGCCTTGGTTGTCAGCTAACGAAATTACCACCAAACATAGACATATAACCTGTTAAGGATCTTCTTTTATCCAAATCCCCAACATATCCTATTATATGGTCACTGCCAACTTCTGAATTGCCATACACCAAACCAATGTCACAAGTTCCTCTCAAGTACCTGAAAACCCATTTAACTGCCTCCTAGTGTTTCCTTCCTGGTTTCCCCAGAAATGTACTCACCAGGCTCACAGAATATGCAAGGTCAGGTCTTGTATAGACCATTGCATACATTAGGCTTCCTATTTCTATTGTTCCTGATCAATCTTGGGACTCGGTTCAGAGGAAAGTTTAAAATGAGAGGCTAAAGAAGTACTAACTGGCTTAGACTCTTTCATGCCAAACTTTTCCAACGCCTTCTCAATGTACCTCGTTTGATTGATATAAAGCAGCCCTCTCTCTCTGACCCGTTCTATATCCATTCCCAGTATTCCTTTTGCTTGGCCTAAATCTTTCATCTCGAATTCCTCCTTTGGTGTATCCTTGAGCCTATCTATCTCCTCTATTAACATATCGTCAAACATAAAGCAACAGATATACCATACCTATACTTGATGGCCTCTTGAAGTACACAAAAGAATTATAGCTGCACCTTTTGTGTTTATTTCCCAACATAAAAGAGTCGAATCTTTTATACCACTGTCTAGGGTATTGTTTTAATCCATAGAGTGATTTGTTCGGTTCAACAAGCATATTTTTCCTTCCATCCCTGGTTTCTCATAGCCCTCTGGCTACTGCATATAAATCTGTTCTTCTAAAACTCCATGCAAAAAAGCAGTCTTCACATCTATTTATTCCAGTTCCAGATCATAATTAGCAACAAGAGGTAAAAGAACTCTAATGGAAGTGTGTTTAACCACTGGAGAGAAGATTTTATTAAAATTGACCCCTTCCTTTTGTGTAAATCCTATAGCCACTAATCTGGTTTTGAACCTTGCTTTTGTCCACTCTAGGAGTCCCCTCTTTCTACTTAAAGATCCATTTACAGCCACAATTTTCCTGATCTCTTGGTCTATCAACCAGCCCTTTTGTTTCATTCTTGTAGAGTGACTTCAATTCTTCGTCTATGGCAGATATCTACTCCTCTTTATCTTCATTGTTCACAGCTTCTTCAAAGGACTTTGGCTCATCTTCCCCCAAGTCTTCAGCTACATATAATGCATAAGCAATTAAAGTCTGCGTATCCTTAGCATTGTGGGGACCTTATTTCCCTTATTTCTCGGTCCCTTCTCAAGCTGTAGATTTGAAGTTGCCGTTGTTGATTGAAAGATTCAGCTGCTAGTTTTTCTTGCAGGTGACTGGGATCTTCTTTCTCATTATCTTCTGAATCCTCCACCTTAATCTCAACTTTATCACCTGTCTCAACTTGCTACAGTGAGTTCTCTTCACTTTATTCCTTGCAGGCATTCAAAATCTCTTCCTCATGGAACGTTACATCTCCGCTGATTACACATCTTGAAGCCAGCTTTTATAATCCTTGAACAATCTCTTTTTAGCCCTTGGTTCCAGCTTCCCATCATTGCTGTGCATATAAGCTAGACAAGCAAAAAATCCGGAGATTATCATAGCTAGCGTCATTCCTGACCACATTTCCATTGGTGTTTCGAACTCAATAGCTGAAGAAGGGGACCTGTTTATCAAATAACAGGCTGTACTGCCTATAGGGTTTTGGAAAGTCCTGTATTTGACAGCATGCTTGTTACTCTCTCAAGGAGAGTCCTGTCCGTCATCTGCAAGGCCATTCTGCTGAGGTGTTTTCCTCACTATTTTGTGCCATGCTACGCCACTTTTCCTACAAAACTCAGCAAACTCTTTCTCAGGGAATGACACTTTTAAGCTCAAGAAATTTCTCACATTTGTCAACGTTTTTAGTTGAAGTGCCCTTTTTGTTGCGTGGGAAACATTTCCGTTTAGTTCTTGATTTGGATCGAGACTTTGCCCGGTTCTTTCTTGAACCCCTCCAGGGTTTTCTTCTTTAGATTCTGACTTGTTGTTTAACTCCTTCAAGAATATTGCAGACTGGACTTGTTCTAGAGTCGAAGACTCCCTACCATAGATCATCGTGTTGTTGAGATTATCATACTCTTCTGGTAAAGAGCAATAACGCTTGATCTTCAATCGACTTCCCAGTTGCAGGTGGCATCTTGAAGATTTCGTCATCTAACTTGAGCCGTATCGCAGCCGCACTCGATTCCTTTGAAACTTCTGCCCAAAAACAGAATCAAGGGCAAGGCACTGTGGGCTTTAACCAGCAAATCCTTCCTTTCTTTTCCACTCAGAGTCGCTGGAAGACTTCATTCCTTTGCCAGTGCGTCTTCCAAGGACGCTCGCCATTTTTCCCTATAAATAAGACAGTTCTTCTTCCAGCTTTAATATAAGGCAATAATGTTACATGCATGTATCACTTATTATAAGTTATGGAACCAAATTATTTATTGACAAAATTACAATTCACTCTGATCTCTCCTTTAGCAACAGGCCTCGTCTTGACCTGCACATTCCCAGGCTTCACCAATGATACCGCAAATTGGCTCTGAAGCAGCTGAGGCTGAGAAGCTAAAGCAGACACAAATGGAGAAGTTGTTCTATCCGAAAACGGCACAACAATCCTTTTTTGCTCAGAAGATTCGTGTAGTACGTTGTATCGAAAACTTTCGGAGATCTACTAGATTATACGGTGATCGGCACTTCTTCCTCAAGACATTTAAGTAAGTGATCGATTCGAGAGTTGTCATATGTCTTTAATCTACATGCACATCTGCTTGCACCCTTCGTGACTCTTTAAGTCCATTTGACGTAGTTTGAGCACATATTCCCCTTCAATTCCACGATCTTACTTCGAGTGATCGATTTGTCTCTCCCCCTATGAATCTCTACTCTAAATCAGCAACACAAATGAAGGTTTGAGAGCTATGAAAAATAAGCATGGAATGCCACTTTCACAATGAAAGCTCTAAATTTGCAGCCAAAAAACAAATAGTAGATTTGATGGCGGCTTTTTATTGTTTCAAAATAAAAAAACCGGGACATAGACAAAAAATAAAGCTGAAGTTTTTATGCAAAAGAAGAAATAGTATTCCGAATGTTATTTTTATTTCAACAAATAATGGCTTTATATTGGCTGTACATTAATGGCAATAAACAAGAAAATAGCAACTAACTGTCAACTCTTTTTGATCACTAACACATAATAACACTATGACACAAAGCACTAACCAACATGCAACACTTTCTCTTATTTACTAGCTAATGACTAGCCTGCACTACTGCCACTAGTAACAAACACTTTTGACTAGGAAAAACAAACAAACAAATGCCTTAAAACTCAAACAATACAACAGACTAATTTATTTAACATTCCCTCCCTTAAATTGATAAACATACCATCAGTTTAATAAGAGAGTCAATTCCAAAGCATCCTCCCCTAAACAGGATTCACCAACGTGAAAACACCAAGCAGCTTCCTTAGCTTCTGAAATGCAGACAACTTGAGAGGTTTGGTAAAAATGTCAGCAACTTGATCCTCAGTTCTAAAGTAAACATGATTAATGACTCCTTCCTTCGCCAGGTCTCTTAAGAAGTGAAACTTCACATCTATGTGCTTGCTTCTTCCATGTACAATAGGATTTTTGGAGAGTTTGATTCCTATAATATTGTCACAGAAAATTGCAGTAGCTCCCTCTTCCTTGAAATGCAACTCTTCAAGAATCTTCCTTAGCCACATAGCTTGACAAGCACAAAAAGTTGCAGCAACAAATTCAGCCTCAGTTGTTGATAAAATAACAATAGGTTGCTTCTTTGAAGACCATAAAACAGCTCCTAACCCAAGCATAAAAACATACCTTGAAGTGCTTCTTCTGTCTTCTTGATCTCTAGCATAATCACTATCTATAAAGCTAAATAAATCTGAATTTTCTCTCTTCTTATAAAACAACCCAAAATCAACAGTATCTTGTAAGTATCGAAGGATTCTTTTTGTAGCAAGAAGATGCATCTCCCTTGGACATCCCATGTACCTACTAATGAGACTCATGTCATACATTATATCAGGTCTTGTTACCGTCAAATACATCAGACTTCCAACAATTGGCCTGTAGAGTGCACAGTCCACCTTTCTTTTGTTAAATCTTTGGTTAACTTTAAACCAAGCTCGAATGGAGTGCTCACAAAATTGCAATTCTTCATTTGAAACCTATCTAGAATATGTTGGATATATTTCTTTTGAGAATTAAAAATTCCATCAAGAGATTGCACCACTTCAATACCAAGGAAATAATGCATCATTCCAAGATCGGACCTTTCAAATTCAACCGTCATGGACTTCTAAAAGTTTTCAAACATGACACTATCATTTCCAGTATAAATCAAATCATCCACTTATAAGCAAGCAATGAGCATTTTTCCTCCATCTTCTATTTTTATAAAAAGTGTATATTCATAGGGACATTTTTTAAATCCTTCCATAAAAAATAAGCTTCTATACGACTATACCAAGCTCATGGAGCTTGTTTTAATCCATGTAGAGCCTTTTTTAATTTATAAACCTTATGCTCATCTCCAAATTTTACATAACTAGAAGGTTGATTGATAAATACCTCTTCTTCCCATTCTCGGTGTAAGAATGCCGATTTCACACCCAATTGGAAGATAGGCCATAAATTTTGCACAGCCAAAGCAATCACCAATCTAATTATATCATGTCTCGCAACCAGAGCAAAAACTTATTTATAATTGACCCAAACTCTTGCTTATAACCTTTTGCCACCAAGCGCACTTTGTGCTTGTCATCTTTGCCATTCTCCTTTCGCTTTGTTTTGTACACCCACTTCGCACCAATGGTCTTTTGTCCTTTTAGAAGCTCTGTTAACTCACAAGTGTTATTTCTTTCAATGGCTAATAGCATCCATTGCCTTTCGCCACTTTGATTCTTTAACAGCATCTTTAAAAGCCATTGAATCACAATCTGAAATAAAGCAAAATGAGTTAGTGGGTCTTTATTGTGGTTGATTCCTTGTGCTTCATAATCCTCCGTCCATGTTGGTCATCTTTTAATGCGCCAAAAACATGAGCTGCTTGCAACATCATATTGTTCCCTTGATAATTCATTAGTTGCAGGAGTTGGTGGACTTTGTGGGGTTGTTGGAACTAGATCTGTTGAGTATTGTTCAATCTCCACAAACTAGTCCCTTTTTCTTTCTCCATCATCATCAAAACTTGTTGGAATTTGTTGTGCACCTATGTTATCTTCCCATGTCCAAAACTTGTCTTCATCAAAAATCACATCACGACTAATAATAATTTTGTTAGTCATAGGATTATATAGCTTGTAGGCTTTGGACTGCTCGCTAACACCGAGAAAAATGTATTTCTCTCCTTTCTTATCTAGTTTTTGTCTCTTCTGATCTGGAATACGAGCATATGCAATATACCCAAAAATTTTGAAGTGATCTACTATAGGTCTACATCCATCCAAGCTTCTTCTAGTGTCATATTTTGAGTAGAAAGTGTAGGACTTCTATTCAAAATATGAATACTACAGTTGGTTGCTTCTGGCCTAAAATCCTTCGAAATATCGCTTCTCTCCAAAATAATTTGCACTATATTTAGCACAGTATGATTTTTTCACTCACAAACTCCATTTTGTTGAGGTGTATGCTGCTATAAGTTGCCTCTTGATTCCTTAGGTCTCATAAAAATTTGTAGATTCATGTGAGTTATATTCTCCAATATGATTGCTTTGAAGAATCTTTGTAGGCGTAAAGGCTTTGAAAGCTAGAAAAGCTTCAGACTTCTGCTGCAAAAAATAAGCCCAAGTTTTTCGATTATAATCATCAATGAACATTATAAAATAATGTTTACCACCCTTTGATGTTGGATTAATGGGACCGCAGATGTTGGTATGAACTAGCTCCAACGCCCTTTTTGCTCTCTATTATTTTCCTTTCGAAAAATGGTCTCGATGTTGTTTGCCAACAACACATTCTTCACAAAATTGAGAAGGACTTTAAATTTGTGAAAGACCCATCACCATATTCTTTTGCTACAGTGTTTTTAGACCACCAAAATTTAAATGACCGTAGCAAAAATGCCATAGCCATACCTAGTCTCTCAACCTCGCTGAGAAGCATGAGTGAGCTGTAGTTTGGAGATATAGAGGAAACATTCGATTGGCTATCATTTTAACTTGAGCAATTAAGCCCAACTTTTCACCATCTTTAATAAAGATTTCAAATCCCTTTTCTTGATGCTAACCAATGTTGAGCAAATTTGTTCTCAAGTTTGGAACAAAGAGGACATTACAAATAGTCTGAATAGAGTTACTCTTGGTTTGGATTGTTACCCTTCCTTTTCTCAAAATAGAGACTTTGGAATTGTCACCAAACTTCACACTATCACAAAAGGTCTCATTCAACTTAGTGAAGGCAGACTTGTCTTTGCACATGTGGTTGCTGCAACCCGTGTCTAAGTACTATAGGTTCTTGTGTGTTTCCTCCTTGGCATGACAGACCATTAACATGGACACTTTTTCTTCCTTTTCTACAAAGTGTGATTTTGCATCATGTCCTTTAGATAAGTTAATTCTACATTTAGAATTATACTGGCCAAGCTTGTGACATCTAAATCACTCCACATTGGACTTGTCTCCTGACTTTGGTATATAATTGGTTGACTAGTGACCTTCACATCCTCTTCCTTTCCCTTGAGAATCATGAACTTGATTATCTTCCACCTTTTATTGCGAGTTTCTATGATCATTATTTCCTCTACCTTTTCCTTTTCCTCAGTTTGTTCTGCTTGTAGTTAAAGGCTAATTGCTGGAATAGGCTTGCAAAGCTTGCTCTTCATTTTCTTCCTAAACCATTTTTTGTTCATGAATCAGCAAGGAACTCTGCAATTCATCAATTGAAAGCTCTTCAATATCATGAGCTTCCTCTATAGAGCAGACAATAAAATTAAATTTTGGTGTCATAGTTTGAAGAATCTTTTCAACTATGCCAATGTCCTCTATCTTGTCACCAGGAATCCGCATCTTGTTAATAATAGTCATCGTCTGTGAAAAATTATCTATAAATGATTCTCCTGATTTCATCCATAATGTTTCGAATTGTGAACGAAGTGCTTAAAGTTGTTGCCTCCTTGCTCTTGTTGATCCTTGATATTTCTTCTTCATTGAATCCTAAATATGTTTGGAGGTACCTTTGCAAAGAATTGTCTCCAAAGTTGCTTGGTCAATTGCTTGAAGCAAATAATTTTTGGCCTTGAGATCCTTCAGCCTAATGCTTCCAATTTTGTCCTTTGCATCTTTGAAAGTATTGTTCCAAAGGCTAGTTCTGCTACTCCAGATACAACCACATGCCAATACTCCTTGGACCTTAAAAAATTCTCCGTCAACATGCTCTAATGATCGTAGTGACCATCAAAGCATGGGATCGTTGGTTGAGCAAATGTTTCAGATGCCATCGATTGTCACTGCTGCTACTACAAAATAGAAAACACATGAAATAAAAAAAGACAAGCTACAGCTGACTTTATCTCACTCCCCTGTGTTTCCCCTAGCCTTCCCTTTTTTTTACCCTCTTTCACTCCCCTGTTTATCCCTCAATATTGACAAGCTGGCTCTGATGCCATTATTACAAAATAAAAGAACTAGGACAGAGATAAAAAATAAAGCTAAAGTTTTAATTCAAAAGAAGAAAAAGTATTCTGAATGTTGTTTTTATTTCAATAAATAATGGCCTTTATATAGACTGTACATCAATGGGAATAAATAAGAAAATAGCAACAAACTGCCAAGTCTCTTTGACCACTAACACATAATAACACCATTACACAAAGCACTAACCAACATACAACATTTTCTCCTAATTACTAGCTAATGACTAGCCTACACTACTGCCACTAGTAACAGACACTTTTGACTAGGAAAAAACAAACAATCAAACGCCTTAAAACTCAAACAACAGAACAGACTAATTTATTTAACATTTATTACTATTCATTGTGCATGTAGAATAACAAGCATACCTAAGGCAATATTTTAACAACAACATTTGCAAAAACTATAGTCAAATGACTTAAAGATATATATACTTTAGCTAATTGTTATTAGTATTTCATCAACATTTTACAATGACAATTTCTAAAGAAAAATAATTACAAAGCCAACACATCATAATCATCACTAATTAATTAAGTAACACAAAATACTTAATTTCCAAAAAAAAATATATAAATCCAAAAATAATCAAGGAGTAGAAAAATGGTTCTAGGAGTGTGGGTAGTGACAACAACAAGGGTTGAGGAAGTTGAAAATTTTGAAGTTTGAAAAAAAAACGATGTGAGAGAGAATATTAAAAAAGGTTTCTTTTTTTAGGAGGGAATATGGAAATGCTTGAAAATATAGAATGATGTGAGAGAAATTAAATTGTGGTCAAAATTGGTAAAATGAGTTAGAGAAAGTCAGTCTTTTTTTTTTTCTAGAAATGTTTTTTTTGACATTTGATGATGGATCTTGCAATTCTTTTTACATTAGACAAATTATTGCAAATAAGTTCTCTCCCTTTTTTACACTCTTTTTTCTTTTTTTATCTTTCTTTTTTTTTTTTTGGCTTCATTCACCCTCTTTTTTTGTTCTTTTTTAATCCTTATCCTTATCATCATTATTTTAATTGTTCTTTTCTTATCTTTTTTTTTAATCTTTCCTCTTTCTTCATGCATTTCCAATGCTCCATTTTTGTTCCTTTATGCCTTTGTATTTTTTTTCTTTTTGCTTTACACCTTTGTTTTTTTTTTTTTTTTTTGCTTTCCCCCTTGATTTTTATATATATTTTCATATTCACTTCATTAACTTATTTTCTGAATTTGTAGCATTAAAATATTTTTTTTAATTTGTTCTTATTGCATATTCTTTTCATCCTTTGGAATGCTATTTTATCAAGCGTGACTTCTAATTTTTTTCTTTACAATGAAGAAACTTTTTTTTCTCCCTAATATACTCTTATTAATATGATATTTTTCTCAAAAGTGGGATTAGCCTTGGATCTAAATATCAATGAAAATTTCAAAAAATTCTATAGAAATTTTGAGGTACTGAAATATCTTTCCACTATAAGATTGATTTTGGCAATATATTAAAGAAATGTCAGTAAAAATATCGATATCAAAAAATCTGTAACATATTTTATATAAAATTCTGATACATATCATCAAAATTTCAACTAAATTTTGATAATGTTGTAAATTATAAAATTTAATGAATTTTTTACCTTTAAATAATTTATCAGTATTTTATACTTTCAATGAATGAAAATATATCCTATACACATTAATTTTGCAGCAAGATTCAACCTTTCCCAGAATCTTATGTCTTTTAGCTGTTATTTTGAAAGAAAAAAAAAAAGAATAAAATATCACGACTTCATGAGAACTATTCTATCTATAAGTAAAACATGCAGACAATTAAGAGAATTCACAGTTTTCTATTCATGAATATACAGTAGGAACAAGTCAACAAACCTACATATGGCATATTTACTACAATGAAATATGGTTTAGACGATGCATAAGAGATGATGGTAACCCAAAAAACCGTTGTTATATCCTACACGGCATGGAGAACTTTGTCTTTTGAAAATTCATACCACAGTTTAGAGGACAGAGTTTCATACATCGTTATCTAATGTTCATTTTAGATGACATTTTGACAGTTTAAAACTGTCATCTAATATCCCTCTTTAATTCCTTTCGAAGAAATGATATGATGCCCAACCTTCTTTCCTTCTTTCTTGCCCAGTCTTTTTCCAATCACCCTTTTCTTCTCCGCCACTATTGGCATCGCCCTCGCCGTCACCTCACCCTGCCTTTGTGGCCTTCATCACCTCAACTCGCTTCGCCTTGCTATTGCCTTGTGTTGCCTTGCCTCTATCGCCTTGCTTCGCCTCGTCGCATCACGTTTGTCGCCTCACTTCACCACCCTCACATTTGTCGCCATCCCTCTGCCTTCCAATATCGAGTTTCGAATGTTTATTTTATTTTTTTTTTTATCTTTCTTTTGTCTCGCTAATAAAGTTTCATTTACATCTTGCATGTATATTTGTTATTGGAAATTATTTGAATTAGTTATAAATTATTTGTGTAATTTGTTCTAAGATTGAACTTAATTGATTAGGTTATTGTTAGTTTTAGGTTTCTTTTTTTTTATTTAGCTAATTATGTCTAATTGATGTTTTGCAAGTAGATATTATTTGAAATTAGTTTTAAATTATTTGTATAATTTGTTGTGAGATTGAACATTGATTAATTTAGGTTTGTTAATCTTAATTTGTTTATTATTTAGCTAATTAGGTTTAATTTATGTTTTGTAAATGGATATTGTTTGAAATTAGTTATAAATTATTTATATAATTTTTTATGAGATTGAACTTAATTGATTTGGGTATGTTAGTTTTAGTTTTCTTTTGTTATTTAGCTAATTAGGTTTAACTTATGTTAAATGGATTTGTTATTGAAAATTTGTTTGAAATTAGTAACAAATTTGTTGTTGTTGGATAATTTTAAATTTATTGTTTGATAATTTGTTATGAGATTGAATAAATTTTGATTTTATTTTGCAGCAATAAATAAGAAATGGATATATGCTGATAGGATGAGTGATGAATATGAGAAAGAGGTTGAGAATTTTGTGGCCTTTGTGAAGGCTAATGTCAAAGAGAGTATGATTCCTTGTCATTATGTTGATTGTGGAAACATTAAAAAACAATCATATGATGATCTTAGGTTTCATTTATATCAATATGGGATTGATCAGACTTATCAAATATGGTAATGGCATGGTGAAGAAGTCCTACTTCATCATCAACGATGAGAAGGAATGTCTATGTTAGTCATATTAATGAGGATGATGATGGTAGTAAGATGATGAATGATATGGAAGAAAACTTTGTGTACTGATCAGAGCTATTTGAGACGATGATGGAAGATGCTGAGACATCGTTATACAGCAGGTGTTCGAAGTATACCAAACTATTTGGTTTGATTAGATTATAGAATTTGAAGGCATCAGGTAGGTGGTCCAATTCAAGTTTCATGGGACTTTTAGAATTTTTGCATGACACATTTTTGGACAATAATGGTATACGAGAAAATATATGCTTCATGAATGATTGTGTGCTATATTAGAAAGAGTGTGTAGACTTGGATGAATCCATGTATCAGCAAAGGTATTATGGTTCCAATAGATCTACGCTTGAAGTGATTGTTTTACAATGTAGATCTTGCAAAGGATCATACAAAAAATTTAACTTAGCACTATTTTTAGGAGGATCGATGATGGCATGTTGAGACTTATGGCTATTCATGCTTATAAGTTGAGATTAATTTTTCTAAGTGATTAAAGATCAAGTTTTTTGTCTTTATGTTTCTCGACTCTAAGTGCATGTTTGTGACTCAAAGATACTTTGTTTCGTTAAGAATGATGTATGATGATGTAATATGGTATTAAATGATATCTTGAACATGAATATTAATTTCATGTATCATATGAATGATTAAGATGAACACTCTAAAAGAGGAGCACACTGAGAACCGATGTAACGTCATCCAATTTAAGGTTAAGTAAGCAAGTAAGTCAAGTAAGTACATTCTCACTTACAACATGATAAAAGTTTACGAAAAAGTTTTGAGAATATATTTTATGATAATTTTTGAAAAGTTTGTTTTTACATATTATCTTATCATGAAAACTCTTATTGCAATAAGAAGGTTTAACGGATATATATATGTATCACTTAATTAAGCGTTGCACACTCCATGTTTATGTTTATCTCGCTAAGAGGACTATCCTATAAGATGGACTTGTATGTTTGGTTTAGGATTAGCTACCTCACTCCTCTCGTACAACTATGTTTATGTTTATGGTGTAACACTTGGACCCCTAAAGATAAAATGAATGATGTTTTAAGATGGAAGTTTTAATGAAAAGATGTGTTCTATATAAACTTGTACCTCATGCACTACTATGATTATGATTACGATACTATGTAATGATTTTTATGAGATATTTTATATTATGAGATAAGAATGTATACTTACTAAACTTATGCTTACTTAGTTTATATCATGTTGCAGATAAGGATAAGATACAGGCTAACTAAGATGGAGGACAAGGACGGGCATGTGTACAAGGAATGTTGGATTGAAAATGGAATCATGTCATGAAAGGAATTCAAATTCAAACAAAATTTAATATGTTATGTTCTGCATTTTTATTTGTTTGAGACTTAGTTCTATGTGATATGCTCTTTTGAACTTATGATTTGTTAAATGTAATTTGTATTTTAGATTTTTAGTTTCTTAGGTTGATTATTAAAGAATATGCTACATAGTTCATTTCTTCATTAAAAGTCTTAATTAGTTGTTTGATTAGAAATTAAAAGCAATCGGATTATATGTGTAAGCAATAGGTGCTTCGTCGTACTAACCGAGGAGGAAAAATTAAATCTGGTAAGTAGCTTTTTTTAAATGGATGTTTTTCTTGAGATATTTCTCTGAGTGTTGTTGATTGTTTTGAAATTCTTATTGGTAAGTATTTACTTTAACGATAAAAGCAACGTTCCATGTGGCACCCATAAGAGAGCATTACATATTGTGCCTTATATTTTTTTTCTTTTGTACATCTGTCTTCTCTTTCAAGCATACATTCTATTTTCACTTCAAACAGGTGGTTATGGCTGCATGTACATTTGAGAATGCTATAGTACAAGATTTGTTAGCATTCTCTTACGATGCATGTCCTAAGACTTTGGCTTGAGAATCATCCACTGTCCAGATAGTTGTTATAGGTCATTAAAAATCATCCCTGTCTCTAGTAAGCTAAAGCACCTTTTTTCTTATTTGCACATATCAATGTTAGTACAAATCATCTCAAGGCGTACAAAAAGATGCATACAAAGAATCTTAATAAAAACATGATATGTTAATATACCAAAAATTTAAGTATTGTGAGCATGCGTAGAAGAAATAAGAAAAAACACAATTAGATTCATGACACGTGTAGCGTAGTATTTTTCCTTTTCAACGCTCAATCAGTTGAGTGTACAAATGCCAAGGAACTTCCTGTGGTGTTCAAATTACGCAATGTTAAGAGCTTTGGTAAACAAATTAACCAATTATTTATCAATTTGGACATGCTCAATCGAAACCACTTATTCTTAACAAGTTCTATGAAAATATGCCATGTTCTTTATGCATTAATGTTAAACAGAATTATTTGAAATGTTACTCAGACTAGTGTCGTCATAGTACATTAGGATGTTGTCATGTTCAATGCCATGGTCAGAGAACAACTATTTCATTTAGAAAAGCTAAATGCAACAACTTCCAGCTACAATGTATTCTACCTCAACTGTAGATAGGGAGATTAAGTTTTTCTTCTTGCTATGCCAGGCCACAAGATTGTTTCCTATAGAGAAGTATCCTCGAGACGTGCTCCTTCGATCATCCAAGTTTCCAACCTAATACGCATCGCTATAACTTGCAAGACAAGCACTTGTGTCGTTTATAAGCCTAATACCATGGTAAGAGGTGCCACTTACATATCTTATGATTCACTTTATAGATACAATTTGAGACTCCTTTGGATATACCTGGAAGCTTGCACACGCTGTTACACTAAATGCAATGTTAGAATGGCTAGTTATGAGGTACAGCAGATTGCCGATAATACTTCTATACAAGCTTTGGTCCACTAATTTTCCTTTCTCCTCTTTGTCAAGCTTGACATTGGAACTCATTGGAGTCTAATAAGGTTTTGAGGACTCCAACTCAAATATTTGCACTAAGTTTCTTGCATCCTTGAGTTGGGAAACGAAAATCCCATCTTTTAGCTACTTGATCAGCAACCCAAAAAGAAATTTAACTCACAAACCATGCTCATCTTGAATTCATTTTGCATGAGTTTAATAAAGTCTTGAGTATTCTTCTCAAACGTTGATCCAAAGACCATATCGTCTACATAGATCTGCTCCATAATGATGTGTACACAGTAACATTTGATGAACATGTCATGTCAGTGCACAAAACATGTCTGACAGATAGAACAAACAGTGTTTTATTTCACAAAGCAAATTAATGATACTTTGTTTTGAACAATAACAAAATAATTGTTATGACTTGTCTTCAGACTCCTCCTTTTACTCCAAGTCGACTTTGCTTGTCTTTCGTCCAACTAACATACTCCGAACCATCAATCTATGAATAGCTTCTCTTTGGACTTTCTAGATTGGAAAGATGCACAACAACTAATACAGGGTTGAGAGTTATATTCTGAAAGTCTAGAACACTTATATTCTGAAAGTCTAGAACACTAAGTGTTCATTCTAGTTTTCTCTCACTTGGAAGTTTTGAATTGGAAAGTCACAAGTCAACTTCCTTAAATAAGCAAAACCTGGGTGTGATATACATCTAAATACATTCACTAAATCTTAGGATCGGATCTCAACAAATCCAACATGAAAACTGAACTCAGTTGTTGAAAATTTGCAAGACCTTCGCTAAACTAAAATTCTATCATACTCATAGCATGCGATTGTCGCGGGCTATGTTTACGCGCTGTTTAAAAACTACAATTCAAAAAGATTTAAATTTCAACACGTTATATGTTACTTTCTCAAATTAAAATTTGAACTAAGTTTGATCTTATTTTTAAAAAATTTTTGTAGTAACTTCTAGAACACATAGAGACTAACTTGACAAAAATTATTTCTTACATATTTGTTGAGATTAAGTTAAGTAAATAAAAATGAACCTAGACTCAATTAAGCATAAGATTAACTTGACTAAAAATTCAAATAAAATGATATGCTAATCCTAGGCACAAATCCAAATTTAAATCACTCAACCTCTAGCCAACAAATTTCGAACATTCTCAGAATATTCTAATCTCCACAAAATCCGAATTAAACACAAAATTCAAAACTACTTGCTAGACAAGAAACACATTAGATTGATAGTAATTTAAAACTCGAACTCCACAAATCTAGTAAGTAACTTAACCATCAAGTCACACATAAATCCGAATAATCCAATCTGAATAATCACAACAAAACCTGCAAGAAAAATATTAGCAAAATATGACTAAATTTAAATTTGAGACCAAGAAATCAACAAAAACATACGTATAAAATTATACATGTGGAAGTAAAAAGGCTAACACTATTTCTTCCATTAAGGCGAAATCCAACCTATGTTTCAGCCGTATAGTGCTTCCTTTGATATTGAGATTTGTTTCTAATACACATAAAACTTGTTTATTTTTGTTTTTTTTTTTTTTTTTTGTGTTTATCATGCCTTAAAATATAAAAGGGGAGTTTTTATAAATGTTATCTTTTAAGATTTACTTTTTACAAATGCTATACATCTTCGTTTGTGGCATAACTTAACATGTAATATGAATGCTAGTGTCTTATAAATAAACACAACTTTTAAAAGTGTGGCATAATATGATTTCTCTATAAGAAAAATAATTTTAAAGTAAAATTGTGTTAGTTTTTTAAATAATTTTTTCCAATATCTTCACTGATATATCAGAAAATTTTCTAGAAATTTTAATAAATTCTTTATCGTCGTATGATATTTGAAGGCTGTAGTTTTTGTTATAGATCTTACACATCGATAATTTATTTATCCTTAATTTAGATTTCTAGTATACAATTTATTTATTTCTACGTCGTTTGGATTCTAAGCATCTATTTGTGTCTCGGACTTTTTTGCAGGCATCAGTTTAAGCTTATTTTTATGTCTGCTCTTACAAGCCTTGCTGATGATCCATCTCAGAACTAGAGGACATGATAGGGACAAACTCGCTCTTGTTGCTTTCAACATTCTCAAGTCTTGAAATGAACTTCAATCTCGACATTTTTGTTAAAAACAGAAATCTAGAATTTTCTAGATTATGAACAACCGGCTAGCTAGCCTTTGAAGGCCGTAGGCCAGACTCATTCCAAAGGCAAGCCGGCCATGCATTCCAAATGAGCAGTTTTCTGCATGTGGTGTTTTTCTGTTTTGTAATTTCATTTCCTTTAAAAAGCCGTAACTCTTAAATTTAATTAATGTATATTTAAAAACTTATTTACAAGCATAATTGCATCATGTGTTTAAAGATTTTGCGTTACCATTATTTGAAATATTGAAATGGCACGCTACTGATTAAATAAACATGTTAATGCTTGTAAAGATTTTATTTGAGTTTTATTCTGATTTTAAAGCACATTTTAAGGTTTGAAAGCATTAGTGGAGCTTATGTTGGGCTTTATGTTGGAGCTAACAGTATTGAATACCGAGGTAGGATTTTGTAACTCCTTTTGTTAGCAACTATAATTTAAAATTGTTTTTCGTGATAAAATTTTCCTTGAATGTTTTTAAGAATTATTCTTATATTTTCAAAGTTATTGAAAATATGTTATCTTAAATTATTTTTAAAGTTATTGGAAATATGTTTTTAAAAGAGTGAGTGAAGATAAAATAGAACCTCGGCCCTTGCATGCATTGAGCTTTTATGCTTTGAATGAATTTCCAAACACTATTCGATGTATCTATCAAATAGTTATGCTTTTAACTACAGAGCCAGTGCTTGTCCAACAAGCTTCTATTAAATTACTAAGTGAACATCGGTACATGTCTACATAGAGTTTCTATTATTTGTTTATGTTATATTTGATAGTTGTACTTTTAACTATGGAGCCAGCACTTGTCCACCAAGCTCCCATTATTTGTTTTAAAACCTTGGTTTTGTCCACCAAGTAAGCATCAGAGTTTAAGTCGTACAAAACGTGACCTAGGGAGGAAGACCCACATCCCCGATTGGGCCACTACGGTAGTGTTAACAACCTTTTCAAGTTATTTTTATGATTTACAACAAATCATATGTTTACTTCTCAAAAGCAAGTGTTTATTTTATTTATGATTTGAGTTAAATCATATTTTATTTTTGTTGAATTGGTGAACTAGTTTCCAAGCTTTCTATTGTTTAAATTCAATATATTTTATTGAATGTTTTAATGTTGTGTTTCCATGATCATCCTACTGAGCCTTTCGCTTATAGCTTTTTGTTTTAAAATATTCCACCTCCCTCCAGGTTTTGTGGAACCAATTGTGTTTGAGACCATGCCTTGAGCTGTGAATTGTGCTTTCAGTAAGGTTTAATATTTTACCTTGTATCTATTGTACTAGTCTATACTGTGCGGCTTGTTTCGATGTCAATGTTGTTTTTGGTATTTGTACTAGGACTATAATGATTATTATTCATGGATCTTTAAGCTCTACGTAAGATGTTGTTTTACTTTTATTCATTTTTAAGCCAGTGTAGTTTTGGTGGATTTTGTTGTTTTGTTTTTCTTTAATTTTTTTATTAATCTTCCTTTAATTTTCACTTTAATTAATCGTGTCCCCGTTTAAGGGTCATCATAGCCATCCTTGCAAATGTTGTTTAGACAAGTAGAATTGTTGGTTTCAATAATTAATTTAGAATTATGGTTCTAAATTAGTCACTCAAAACTAGAACTCTAAATTAATCACTCAAAATAATTATTAAATCATGAGATTATTTAATAACAACAAGAAAAACAACAACAACAACAACAATTATAAATTTTGGAAGGCACACTTTGGATGGGATCCATAGTGTGTGGCGCGTACCTGCACAAGGAATTGTCATGTGCAGTATAAGACTTGTTCACTAAGTTTCTTAGAACTTCTAATTTTGGAGAATGTGATTTTTTTAAAATTAAAATGTAACACCCCGAAATTAATTAAATGTTATTAATGTGTAGAATGGTAGATTAGTGTGCCATAATTATTATTTTAAACTTAATTTCATCATTATGTGAAATTTCTAAATTTATGATATTTTTGATTATTTCAGTGATTTTTAATTACTCTTAATTATTTTTAATTGTTATTTTAAATTTTGAAACAAAATAATTTATCAAATGACCAACACGTCCCACTTTGGAAAACCACGTGCAAGACGTGGTATTGAAAACTGCTTCCCTTCTCTTTATAAATCTTACTCTCTCTCACTCTTCCTCACTCTCACTCGCTCATCTCTCTCCTCTCTCTCTCTCGGATTGTCTCTCTCTCTCTCATTCCTTCTCTAAATTTTTGAAACAAAATTAGATTTCAAGCTTCGGGTTAGAGGATTGGAGGCTCGGGAACACGATTGAGCAACTACAAACTAGAATCAAAGCTTCGATTCAAGGTTAGTTTCGAATTTTCTAAACTTTTTCAATTTTTCAAATTCTCTCCCATTTTGAAATCTAAGCATTTCTAAGCTTAGAAAACCTTCAATCTAGGTTAGATGAACTTAGATTAGCTAAAATAAAAACTTCGTTTCATCAAAAACAGATTTGAATCAAGATTTTTCATTTTTCTCTATTTTTCTCATTTTTGGATTTTTTTAAAAATCTTGTTTAAAACTTGTTTTGATGCATCAAAAAGTAATCTACTGTGTTTTTCTATCAATTATGATGATTACCCATGCCTGAGAATTGAGAAAACAGGTTGAAATTGAAGATTTGGGTTCGAGGAGGCCGAGACGCATGCTTGAAAAATTCTGAAATTTTTCTAAATCAACAGGCCGAACTTCATGTTTGGTAGGCCGGATTCATATGTTCGGCAGGCCGGATTCATCCGACCGGCAGGCCGAACCTGAAAAAGTTTGACCAACCAGACTTGGACCTCCGGTAGGCCGAACTGCATAATTCGGCCGGCCGAACTAGGACCACCGGTAGGCCGACCGGACATAGTGAAATTTTGTGATTTTGCACCCGCTTTCATTGTTTTGAACCCCAATTGAGATTCCAATTTTATAAAATGATTTTATAAACCTAAGTGGCACACTAGGACACCATGAAATGATTTAATAATTTAGGATATCTCGGGTTAGATACTAATAGACCTAGTTTTCATTTAAGGTTGTGCGTGGATCCGCGGAGCTAACGTATAGCGGATCGGGATTACGGTATGGGACACCAGCACGAGTATTGAGGTAGGACTTCTACCCTTTCCTTGGTAGCTAGTTTTAAATGTTTTGTCTTAAAAGGAATTTTTAACAAAAATGTTTTCAATGATTGGTTGAAAAAGGATTTTTATTTACTGATTTCATAAATGGTAGAATTGAGGTGATTTTTATAATAAACCTCATAATGAATGTAAATGATCATATTTGGTAAAAAGAGATTTTGATAATTATGAAAACATATATATATATATATATTTGAGAAATGACGCCATATCAGAGATCGGGTTGTGTAATATGCGACCTTGGAGACAGGTCCTGAAACCCAGCTGAGCCACCACGGTAGTGAATTACATATAGTTTTCCTAGGAAAAGAAAATGGTATTCTTTCTGGTCGACCTATTTAAATTGTTTTGGTAAGATAAAGTTTTTATTAAATTTCCATCTATTTATTTATTTATTTATTCTAGTTTGTTTTCTATGTATTTACTTGATTCATTAAATTTCTTTTAAAGTTAGATATTTTCAAAATATAGTCCTACTGAGCCTTTCGCTCACGTTTTATTTGTTTTAAATCTTACCCCATAGGTGGATATCAACTTAGGATCGGAGAAGAGTCCGTTGACCGGACTTGCGACCAATAGAAGATTTTAGATAGGTTGTATTACAAAAATTCAAGGCATGTAAGATCTTAACTTTTCTTTCATTCTGGACTGTGGTTGTATTGTAATATTGTCAGTACTGTGTGTGTGCACAAGATATGGGCCAGTAGGACCCATTTTCGCCTCATCTCATATTTTGATTGTTTTTACTGTTTCTTTATTGTTTATTTTATTATTCTCATTTGCTCAAATATTATGACTACTTGTTTTAAATAAACGATTTTAAAATTATCATATTTTCATGTATAAATTTAATTATAAAACCTAATTTTAAACTAAATTCTCACTTAATTAACTTAATTAATCTATCTCGTCACTTCCCGTTCCTCGGGGCGTGACAGAATGGTATCAGAGCTCAAGGTTATGAACCTTGGGAATTATGCACACATAGGTACGACAATGAAATACCACTGACAGTCCAAATTTTGTTTTCAGAAGTGAGAGAATGGCACCTAGACGATGCTCGACAGCCGATGCCGAGTTTGAAAATAATGAGGGCATGATGAGAGCCATGTTTGCTGCATTTCGGCAGATGGCAGCCAGGGCAAGGCCGGATGACTCTAAGGCTAGTCGCCGGCATTCATATTTTAAAGAGTTCTAACGTGCATCTATACCAACTTTTGATGAAAATGGGGACCCGCAGGTGGTAGAATATTGGCTAGATTCGATCGTGAAGCATCTGGATACTCTCAGTGTGCTAGCGGAGTATCGTGTGGAATTTACGGCATATAAGTTTAAAGGTGGTGCTAACACTTGGTGGAAGTAAGCGAAACGCCTAGAGAACAATGGTGACATCAGTTGGGATAGGTTCGAGGAGCTGTTCTATGATTGGTATTTTTTGCAGGGATATAGGGATCAAAAGGCGGCAGAATTCTATAGGTTGCAGCAGGACGACATGTCATTTTAGGAATATGAAGCGAAGTTTAATGAATTGGCCAGGTTTGCTCCCTCTACAGTAGCGTCAGAACGTGGGAAGTGTATCAAATTTTAAGACAGACTCAAAGCCCCTATTCGACGACAGATAGTTGCTCTACGACTCAAGAACTTTGGAGAGCTTATGTCATCAACAATATCAGTGGAGAGTGATTACGCACAGTACTGTGAGAATCGAGCTAAGACATCAGGAGGACCATAGAGGAACGACAAGAGGAGCATCAATAGTCGACCTACTCTAGGAAAGAACAAGCAGGGTGGCGTGAACAGCGGCAGCAGCAGTTCATCCAGCAACGAGCACAGCAACCCCTATAGTTTCCATTGCTATTTTTGCCAGCAACCAGGACATATCAAGAGGAATTGCCCGATCAGGAATGCTCGCCTAGGATTTTAGACCGGAGAAGGAGTTAGTCATTAGCCTCAGCTTTAGACTCTACCTCAACCTTAGCAGTACCCTCAGCTTTCATTCCATCAGTTCTCTCCTCAGCAACTGCCATATTCAGCGCAAGGACACCAACCGTAGAACTTTCAGCGTAACGTCCCTCAGTACCTAGCGTCGAGTACAGCTAGTGTGCAGTCGCCATCATCGCAGCAGTATCGACCAGTTAACCCAGGGTCAAGCAATGTTAGTAGAGGAAAAGGGAAAGCTCCAGTACAGGTTCATATGATGACATCAGGAAGTTCATATGCCTAGACTAGTAACGCAGTTGTCGATGGTATGATTATGGTTTCTTAGTCTTTAGCACACGTGTTATTTGATACTAGTGCCACTCATTCTCTCATTTCCAGCTCTTTTGTACATGCCTTGGGATTAGAAATAGAAGAGTTTGGTGAACCCTTAGTTATAGCTTCACCCTTGGGGCATGTGTGTGTGAATAATATTTGTAAAGCTTGTAAAATAAGGGTTGGGGATGAGATTCTGAAAAGTGATTTGATTGTAATCCCTATGAGAACCTATGATGTAATCCTAGGAATGGACTGGTTGTCCAGATACAATGTAGTGGTAGACTGCCAACTTAGGAAAGTAACCCTAGTGTCTGATAGGGGGGACGGTAATCACCTACCAGGGTGGTGGTGATCGACTGATGAGTGAGCGTCTTGTAAGAACGTGTCTCGGAGGGCAAAAGAATGCAGCTTGCTATGCCTTTCTCATGAATTTGGAAGGAGAGCCCAATGTTTCGAGAAGACATGCAGTGATTCCAGTGGTAAATGAATTTGAGGATGTCTTCCCCGACGAGCTACTAGGATTACCACCGCATCAAGAAATCAAGTTTGGTATTGAATTGTTTCCAGGAACAGCACCGATTTCTGTAGCACCTTACCAGATGGCGGCGACAGAAATGAAGGAACTCAAGAAGCAACTTCAGGAACTTGCTGATAAGAGATACATTCAGAATAGTACATCACCGTGGGGAGCATCGATTTTTTTTGCAAAGAAACATTATGGAACTCTCAGGTTGTGTATAGATTATCGATAGCTAAATCGAGTCACAGTGAAGAATCAGTATCCTCTGCCCAGGATCGACGAGTTGTTTGATCAGTTGGGAGGTTCACGGTACTTCTCGAAGATAAACTTGAGGTCGAGATATCATCAGCTCAGGATTAAGGAAGAAGACATTCCTAAGACAACTTTCATGACTCGGTATGGACATTTTGAATTTCTGGTGATGTCGTTTGGATTGACGAACGCTCTGGCAGCTTTCATGGATTTGATGAACAGGATATTCAGGCCTTACTTGGATCAGTTTGTGATTGTGTTCATCGACGACATCTTGGTTTATTCTAAGACTTGGGAGGAGCATGAGTAGCATCTCAGGATCGTGCTTCAGACTATACGGGAACATCAGTTGTATGCCAAGAAGGAAAAGTGTGAGTTTTGGTTGACAGAGGTCAAATTTCTAGGTCATGTTATTTCCGAGCATGGTATCTCAGTGGATCCGTCTAAGATAGAAGCCATAGTGGATTGGGAACGACCGAGGAATGTGGCAGAGATCCGCAGCTTCTTGGGACTTGCAGGATATTATAGGAAATTTGTGAAAGATTTTTTGAAGATAGCAACACCGTTAACAAGATTGGTAAGGAAAAATGTCAGGTTCGAGTGGAACAAAAAATGTGAGCTCGCCTTTCAAGAATTAAAGAATCGGTTGACCTCAGCACCAGTGTTGATTATTCCCAACAGTGATGAACCATACGAGGTTTATACGGATGCTTCAGGACGTAGACTCAGATGTGTATTAATGTAGCATGGACGCGTGGTAGCATATGGATCGAGACAGTTATGACCCCATGAATGGAATTACCCTACTCATGATTAGAGCTCACAGCAGTGATTCATGCACTGAAGATCTAGAGATGTTATTTGTATGGAGCGACATTTTAAGTTTTCTCCAACCACAAGAGTTTGAAGTATCTGTTTACTCAAAGGGATTTGAACTTGAGGCAGTGAAGATGGATAGTATACATGGAGGATTACGATTTTACGTTGCAGTATCATCCCAGGAAAGCTAACGTCGTTGCGGATGCACTCAGTCAAAAATCTTCAGGGATACTTGCATGTTTGGCTCTTGAAGATTGGAAAAGGGATGCGACAGTAAGTGAGTTTGGGCTACAGTATCATGAAGACTACGATCTCGTTTCGGTGTACCACATGGAGATGACCCCAGCTCTTGCTCAGAAGGTGAAGCAGAATCAATGGCAGGACCAGCATCTTCAGCGAATCTGGACGCGAATTCAGAACAGAGAGCAGTTTGAAGAATGGAGGATACATGCGGATAGATCATTGTACTTCAGGGAGCGTCTAGCGGTTCCAGCTATCACAGAAGTAACGAAGGCTGTAATGGATGAAGCTCACAAGTCTCAGTTCGCCATTCATCTAGGGAGTACGAAGATGTATCGTGACTTGAAGAGGCACTATTGGTGGAGAGGTATAAAGAAGGATATTCGAGAATACGTGGCCAAGTGTGCAACTTGTCTTCAGGTAAAAACCGAGCATCAGAAAACAGCAGGTCAGCTTCAACCGCTTCCTTTTCTAGGGTGGAAATGAGAACACGTGACGATGGATTTCCTTACTGGATTGCCGAGGATAGAGTAGCTGCACGATGCGATTTGGGTCGTGGTCGACAGGTTAACGAAGTCAGCTCATTTCATTTCGTTTAGATCGACGTGTTCAAGGAGGATTCTTGGGGAATTGTATTTGCAAAACATAGTAAGATTGCATGGAGTTCCTTTGTCCATCACCTCAGATAGGGATACCAGGTTTAATGCTAAATACTGGAGGAGCTTTCAGGAGGCCATGGGTATAGATTTGAACTTCAGCACGGCATTTCATCCTCAGACTGATGGACAGTCCGAGCGGGTTATTCAGATTCTCAAAAACATGTTACGTGCGTGAGCATTAGATTTCAACGGGAATTGGAAGAAGTACTTACATCTGGTGGAGTTCGCATACAACAACAGCTATCAATTGAGTATTGGTATGGCACTGTTTGAAGCATTATATGGACGATCGTGTCGATCGCCAGTGTGTTGGGCCGAACCGAAAGATAGAGTTATTCTTGGACTGGATGAGATTCGTGATAGCAACGAGAAGATCGTCGTGATTCGAGACTGACTGAAAGCAGCTCAGAGTCGATAGAAGAGTTACGTAGATAGAAGACGTCGACTCTTAGAATTCAAGGTTGGAGACTTTGTTCTTTTGAAGGTATCACCTCGCAATGGAATTTCGTGATTCGGAGTAAAAGGAAAACTCGCGCCAAGATATGTTGGACCGTTCGTGATTACTTAACGTGTTGGTGTCGTTGCTTATTGACTCAACCTTCCTCTAGAACTTTCACATGTTCACGACGTATTTCATGTGTCGATGCTTCGAAAGTGTCCACTTGAGCAGGATAAGATCGTTTCGTTTCAAGATGTACATATTTAGGAAGACATGACGTATGAGGAAGTGTCGATTCAAATCATCGATCGTAAAGTGATTAGCTTGCATCATCGTGAGATTCCGTTAGTTAAGGTCGTGTGGCAGCATCACGGGGTTGATGAAGCCACTTGGGAATTAGAGTAGAGTATGCGGGAGTTGTATCCGCATTTGTTTTGTTTTTGAATTGATTTGTAAATTTTGAGGACGAAATTTCTTTTAGGGGTGGAGAGTTGTAACACCCCGAAATTAATTAAATGTTATTAATGTGCAGAATGGTAGATTAGTGTGCCATAATGATTATTTTAAACTTAATTTGATCATTATGTGAAATTTCTAAATTTATGATATTTTTGATTATTTCAGTGATTTTTAATTAATCTTAATTATTTTTAATTGTTATTTTAAATTTTGAAACAAAACAATTTGTCAAATGACCAACAAGTCCCATATTGGAAAACCACGTGTGGGACGCGGTATTGAAAACTGCTTCCCTTCTCTTTATAAATCTCACTCTCTCTCACTCTTCCTCACTCTCACTCGCTCATCTCTCTCTCCTTTCTCTCTCTTGGATTGTCTCTCTCTCTCTCTCTCTCATTCTCTCTCTAAATTTTTGAAACAAAATTAGATTTCAAGCTTCGGGTTAGTGGATTGGAGTCTCAAGAACGCGATTGAGCAACCACAAACTCAAATCAAAGCTTCGATTCAAGGTTAGTTTTGAATTTTCTAAACTTTTTCAATTTTTCAAATTCTCTCCCATTTTGAAATCTAAGCATTTCTAAGCTTAGAAAACCTTCAATCTAGGTTAGATGAACTTAGATTAGCTAGAATAGAAACTTCGTTTCATCAAAAATGGATTTGAATCAAGATTTTTCATTTTTCTCTATTTTTCTCATTTTTGGATTTTTCCAAAAATCTTGTTTAAAACTTGTTTTGATGCATCAAAAAGTAATCTACTATGTTTTTCTATCAATTATGATGATTACCCATGCCTGAGAATTGAGAAAACAGGTTGAAATTGAAGATTTGGGTTCGGGGAGGCCGAGACCCATGCCTGAAAAATTCTAAAATTTTTCTAGATCAGCAGGCCAAACTTCATGTTCGGCAGGCCAGATTCATATGTTCGGCAGGCCGGATTCATCCAACCGGTAGGTCAAACCTGTAAAAGTTCGGCCGACCGGACTTGGACCTCTGGTAGGCCGAACTGCATAGTTCGGCCGGCCGAACCAGGGCGACCGGTAGGCCGACCGGGTATAGTGAAATTTTGTGATTTTTCACCCGTTTTCACTGTTTTGAACCCCAATTGAGATTCCAATTTTATAAAATGATTTTATAAACCTAAGTGGCACACTAGGACACCATGAAATGATTTAATAATCTAGGATATCTCGGGTTAGATACTAATAGACCTAGTTTTCATTTAAGGTTGTGCGTGGATCCGCGGAGCTAACGTATAGCGGATCGGGATTACGGTGTGGGACACCAGCACGAGTATTGAGGTAGGACTTCTACCCCTTCCTTGGTAGCTAGTTTTAAATATTTTGGCTTAAAAGGAATTTTTAACAAAAATGTTTTCAATGATTGGTTAAAAAAGGATTTTTATTTACTGATTTCATAAATGGTAGAATTGAGGTGATTTTTATAATAAACCTCATAATGAATGTAAATGATCATATTTGGTAAAAAGAGATTTTGATAATTATGAAAAATATATATATAT
>CAMOHE010035638.1:0-22595 GCA_946598075.1 Artocarpus hirsutus
TTTCTTCAATGATGGAAATAATGTTTTCAAACTTTGGATCCAAAGATCTAAGAATATTTTCCATAATCTTTAGATCAACTATCTTCTTTCCATTTCTCTTTAGTTGATTAGAAACTACCAAGACTCTAGAAAAGTAATCAGATAGTGTTTCAGTTTCTTTCATATGCATGACTTCAAATTCTCCTCTTAAAGTTTAGAAACGATCCTTCTTAACTTGCTATGCTCCCTTGTAAGAGGTTTGCAGTTTCTCCCATGCTTCCTTGGCACATGTTGCATTTGAGATCTTCTCAAAACCATCATAAGTTTCTAATGCTTGATAGATGAGGTAGAGAGCTTTCTTGTCTGTCTTTCTTAATTCTTTCAAACTATCCTTTTATGTTGAGGATAGCGTCGACTCATCATTTGCTTTTCGTAGCCTTTCTCTACAACCTCCCAAATGTCATGTGCTCCAAGCAGTGCCTTCATCTTAATACTCCAATTGTCTAAGTTGCTCTCCTTGAATGGTGGAACTTAGAAAGACGCCATAGTACTGGTAGCCATAACTCCTAATCAGAACGTCGAAAAACCTCAAGAGGGACTTGGGTCAAAAAGTCAATTTTGGTCAACACCTGGTCAACGGTTAACATGGTCAACAATCAATGGTCAACGATGGTTGAAACTTCCAACGGCTCGTTCGGGTACGTTCGAACTCTGATTTAGCTGATTTTTGCAACTACGCGCTTGTTTTATCGTACTTTTCGATTTGATACGCTATGATGATATGTTTGGAACAAATATCTTTATTTAATCTCATAAAATCTTTTCTGATCTAAAAGATCAATCAAAGTTGTATCTATAGAGCATACTTAGAATTTCAAGAGGCCACAACCTTGGCTTCGTTGCTACTTTGTTAGAAATTTGTTTAAACTCAAACACCAAACTTTTATTAACTCACAACTTAAAATATTATAACTTTTCACATAACTCTCACTCGCAATACAAAGCTTTGCTTTGTTTTCCACTCCACTCACTAGAAGCTATGCTTCTTTCTTTTTCACTCTTGGAAGCCTTTTGCTTCTTCACTCTCTTTGTTTTTCTTCACTCTCTTTGTTTTCCTTTCTTTCTTCGATGCTCACAACTCAAAGGGAGGGGCTATTTATACTACTTCTTGATTAACATACACCACAAAAGTAGTCACATTACTATAGCTTAATACTTAGCCACACAACAAAAGTAATCACAACTTTTACTCCGCGTTTCTCTACTTACATTAAACTCCTGAAATTTCTTTTTTATGGATTTTGACTTGATTGAACTTCAAATGGGCTTTGAAGATTGGACCATAAAACAAGTTTAATTCTCAACATTCCTTTTATAAGCCATAATTTTCTAAACAACAGTTCTTTTTTTAAATTTGATGTGATATTTTATTCTCATTTTAAACATTTACATTCTAAACCCCGATTAAGCCAGCCTTTAAACCATACAGTTCAGAACCTACATTTCAAACCATAAACTTCAAAACTATATTATTTCAAACCCATGCCCAAATGATTGCTCAATAATTATGGCAAAAGATAGGTAAAGCATTTAGAGTGATACTATATATTGGAGTATAAAATAAAATAACATATTAAATATATGTTTGTATCAAAGATCATGTAATTAATACGTTTTGCCATTTTATACCATACACTAATTAGTAAAAGATTCATTAATCAAATGGATGTCCATACATGAATACTTTTTGGTACTTACTATTTGAGTAGAAATCTCAACACCAATGATACTTCACATTTTCCGCCGTTATTGATCATCTTTCATTGTAGAGGGCACAGTAAGTGTCCTTGTAGAAGACACCATGATGCTCAAATTAACGAAATAGTAAAGAATACGGGAGAACAATAAATTAGTTTAATGAAGGTGAAAAAAATGCCCAATGCAATTTCAGCTATACTGAGCCTATTCCCCGAGCCGAAGGTGAACAATAAACATCGTTGTGCTATATTTTCCAAACCTTTTATTCATAGTTGCAGGTATAGCGTAGTTGTAATCTTAAGGTGTAAAGTTCAAATAACTCACCTTAAAATTGTGTGTGTCTGTGTATGGACCTCTTTCACAAATCTTTTAAAAGCTATTTTTGGCTTTTGGATCCAAAAGTTACTTATAAAAGTATTTGGGTGATTTGTCAAAAATGTTGACTCTCCAGAAGCGCTTTTAGACAAAACCACAATATGTCGCCTCTCAAAAAAACAGTTCTAAAATTCTTTGAAATTTATATTAGAGTTTTGTAGGACATTATAAATTTTATTATAACACTTATTATGTCGACGAATTACACTCATTCTGAATCATAACTTGAGGAAAGGTTCACTCGTCCTTCTATCTTAATTTTAGCGGGTGGAAAAGTGCACGATAATAAAAGTGGTATTGAGAGAGCCCTATATTCATGAGGACGGAATCTTATTAAAAAATATTAAGACTATTTTAACCTTTTCAAGTCCTTTTAAAAATATAGTTTCAAACACTTATTAAAAAAAAAAAACACGACATTTCTTTTATTTTTTTACTGACTAAGAGCACAAGTAATGTGTATTTTTTTGCTGAAGAACTCAAGATCATTTGTCAAATAGAAGAGTATAGAACTTAGATGTAATGAACGGTAAGGGGTGGTATATTTATACTTTTAATAAAGTAGATTTTAAACGAATGAAGAACCAATTTACAAGTGAAATCTAGATAGGTCTACGGGGAACACATAGCCTATATACCACCAATCATTAGTGTTCTAAATGATGGTAAAAAGCCTATTTCTTCGCCGGTATGGAAACAACACTTTACCGATAGTATGTGTTTCTAAAATATCAAATTTTCATAAAAATGTAAATTTTGTATAATAGTTGTTTTAGACTTATCTGGATATGATCTAATATTTAAGGGTATAGGCACAACTCTAATTTAAAGTTAGGCTCAGCACGCCTAAGTGTATAAATAAAGCTAACCAACCCTATAGATAGCATAACAATGATTCAAGAGCCTTGACCTCTATAAAATGTACAAAATTAATCATGAACATATGCAAGTATCCGCATAAATTTCCTAAAAAACTCCATCTGAATAATTTTTTTCTTTTTAAAATTGAAAACGTGTACGTTGCATACTTCTTCTGTATGCTTAATTACAGATTTGAGCAAAACCTTGGAAACTAGGATACCTAACAAACAAGTAATATAAAAATATGGAGGTAATATATATTATATATACATATATGTATATATTATACAACACTTATACGGTATATATTATACAACACTTATACGGCATACATCGTGACGAACATATAAAACTACATAGCTGAATATAAAACAAAATATGCAAGTATCAAGCCACTTATTTTTCATAGATAAAGGATAAATGTGATGATGACCCAAAAAAAAAAAAAAAAGGCAGATAATGTGTATATGTGCAAAATTCTCGTGTACATTGGCTCAAGTATATTAGAACATTTCTAATATAATGCTAAATTAGATGGTCAATGACAAATTTTTAGTATTTGAATAGAAAAATTACTCCAATACAACGCTATTCTTCATGCTAAACTTGGCGTATGCTATTACAAATCCTTACTATGTGAGTAGAATAATTATCTCTGTACATGTAATAGTTGTTAGCATTACGTCTTGCTTGTAATCGAGCTTTTCTGCATACTTGTAGTTTGAACTTGCCCTACAAAACTAATAATTAGCTTCATTGAAAGTTAACATAAAAGCCTCTAGTTGCAATATTGAGTAGTTTGGATCATATACAGAACTGTAGTCACAAGTGGTGAATTTATTATATGCGTGAGGGAATATAAAATCATCTCTCCATTTACACCAAAGAAAGACATGAAAGGCCGTCATGGAATTCAGTCTCTAGAAACTTGTATTAATCATCCACATATACGAGTCACGCCTGAAACTGATACTACTAAAGCTGCACATTTACTCTCTTCTCCTAGGGATTGACACTGACAATGCCAACATCAAGACTTCAAAATGTGGAGACAAATTAGTCATACTCACCAATTTAAATTCTGTTAGCCAAGGTTTTCAATTGATGGATGCATGTATTTTCATTGCGACTCGTGTATGTTTTTCACGAGGACTGTTTGGGAGCCTTGCTAGAACGGTCTTGTTTTGAGTAGGGATGAAAATGAGAATTTTTAGGTAATGGTCTTAAAACCGTTTCTGAATTTGTGGTTAGTTATTTTCCTATATATAGAAAACACTTTCACGTGTCATTCTGCTTCATCTTTGATGGTACTTTCACATTGAAAACCCCTTGGACGAACAAATTCAGCTGTTCTCTATGGGCTAGCTAATCATGTGAGAGATAACCAAGTATGAAACAAACACAGAACAAAAGCAAATATTGAAGATTCTTCTTATGCGAGTTTCCACAAAGAGATTCCTCTAACCATGTCATCAATCATATTTTCTGTACGTTTATTAATAAAAGTACATCTCTGATATAAACATTCAATCTTTAGCAGCATGAAGTCAGTAATTGACAGATACAACAAAGCAAAAGAGGATCATCACCAACTCTCAAACCCAACTTCGGAAGTGAAGGTAAACAGTTCGTAGTCCACAAGTTCCTTTACCTTTTTTTTCCCCTATTTTTTGGAGACAATTTTGGAATAGAGAAATCAGCATGCCCAGAGTTGCTCTTGATTTTTGAATGTATTTGTAAGGTAAAATTATAAATTCATTCTTCCTGTACAAATATTATCACTAGAATAAAGTCTTATCAAGAACCAGGAATTTGATGCTATATAAACGATAACCAATCAACACATTTCTATAATATTTTAAACTTGAAACACGCTTTTGCACCAAACATTGACTAGAGAGACTATCTAAGATGTACTTGATTTCTGACATTGCATTATAAATAATAATTCTTCAAATAGTCAACTTGTTCATTGACAAAAGAATGTAAGCTTCCATTTTTCTTTCTTCTTTCACGAGCTTCCACAAATATGTTCCCTTCACAGAATCTATCAAACAGATACAATAACATTCCAAAAAAGGTTATAATTACATGTTACCTACGAATAGCTTTGCTTTCTAAGTTTTGTTTCCATTTTAGACGAGAATATCCCCGAGCTAACTAGTAACTTAGAGTTGGTTGCATCAAGGTCATCTGTGATTACAAAACATAGGTTTTGCAACATTCGATCAAGGTGGTGTGGCTAGTCCAATAAAGACAATCTGTGATCAAGTGAAGACTAGTTCCTCTACTATTTTTTTTCCAACAAAAAAAAAAAAAAAAAGCATAACGAAGATTTCTAGCACTGTAGATGTTGCAAAGTAAAGTTTCTGAAACCTTGCTCAGATGCAAAGTCATCTGAACAAGCCAAAAGCTACAACCTAACGCTGAAGCTAAAGATAATATAGGCCATTTGTCTTGAAAAGATGGTCCATTAGTCTTAAAAGATCAATGCAACAACATTGCTATTTAAGGCATTAGTTATAAGAGAATATTGGAAGTAAGGAGGGCAGCTGTGCTGCTAAACAAAGCAGCAGAAAATCTCTTTTGCAAAGCTGCCTCATTTTGTTAAGGAATTCAAAGAAACTGATGTTTGTATTTGAAGAAAATGAGGAGACCATTGTATTTTCAGTGGAAGTATGGATATCTAGACCATGGTACTTGAATATGTCGTGTCTGATGAGTTATTCATCTTAGATATAGTAAACCTTAGCACAAGACAAGTTTGATGAAACAAACAACCTTAGTTTAGTAAGGGTTTTTTTCTTTCCCTTTTCAAAATTTCCATCCCTATAAAGCAATGAAAATGGAAACTTAAAACCACATGAAATTGAGTGGAGTCTAGAAGAACATGAATGTCAAACACGCCTTCATTATACAACAATATTTCTTTTTCACAATAAGTGTCAGCTTCATAGTTTTTTTTTTTTTTTTTTTTTTTCACCCAAACGAACATGTATGCTATGAAAGTACAGTAACTAAAGGAATATGCATACAGCCTCCAAAGCTAGTTTGATAAGTAGTTTCTTTTCTTGAAAACTTGAAATCTACTTTGATTGTTTCATGGATTAGACGTTTTCTATAAAACTATTAAAGTGTTTATCACTTGAAGAATTCAAGGCACATAAATGCAACTTTAATTATTCTATTATATTTAACTTTAACCTTCACAAAAGTAGCCAATGTCTTTAATCACAACACATCTGTTGATTCATTGCTTGTTTCGAGTAAAAGTCTTTTTCTTTATTGGTTTATTTTTCTTATACCAAATCACTGTAATAAAAGCATAATCTTATAACTATAATCCTTCCGCTGATACAAATCAAATAATATCCATCACCAGTAGATATGGCTGCTAATGCAATTATAATCAGTTGCACTTTTAAGGACACAAGTATGCACATCGAAAAAGATGCCTAAATGACTAAATGTAAAGCAACAAGTAGTGCATCCAGCATTCTTCTCGATAGCATGATGTTGCCCTAATCTTTTACATACTATTCAAAATGAATAGCCTGCTATGTAAAAGAATAGCCACTATGTTGTACCTCTGGTAAGGCATATGCATTCATGCATATAGATACATGCATGATTGCATTCTAGTCAAGTTTGGACACCAATTATTGAAGTAATTCTTTTCATTATTTCAGCAGCTTATTAATACAAATTAAACATGCTGTTATAATTCTCCTCACAAAGTTGTCATGATTTATTTGCTAGTTTTGGCAAAGAGAGGCCGCAATGTTAAGGCAACAACTACATAGCTTACAAGAAAACCATCGGTATAATCCTTTTGTTTCAACATAATTTGTACTTGGCCCGAAATAATGAAACAGAGAGCATGACTAGGATTTCTATATGACAACAACAGGCAAATAATGGGTGAAGAGCTATCTGGGTTGAGTGTCAAGGATTTACAAAATCTAGAAAACCAATTGGAAATGAGCCTACGAGGAGTCCGTATGAAAAAGGTACAAATTCTATTACCATCTGATTGCATATGTCATCTTGTCTAAAAGTCCAACACTAACACAAATAATGCACGAGATATAAACTTACTGGATTTTTTTTTTATTTACTTTTGTAGGACCAAATTTTGATGCAGGAAATACAAGAACTGAATAGAAAGGTCAACCCTTCAAATAAAGACTGTCGACTTTCAGATTCATCCATGAATCTAATTTTTACTTTATCTCTTAATATTCAAGGGACTAAACTTCAACATACTTGTGCAGGGGACCATTATTCACCAAGAAAATGTTGAACTGTATAAGAAGGTAAACCTAATTCGTCAAGAAAACATGGACTTGTATAAGAAGGTATTAGTTTTAGTACATTAAGATAGCTTTAATCATCATGAAAAATGATTTAAAATCTAGAACAAGCCTATGTCAAATTGTAAGATATTTTTATAGCCAACTTCAGTGGAAATGTTTCACATGCTAGGTCTATGGAACGAGGGACGTGAACGGTGCAAATAGAACAGCCCTACTCACAGATGGTCTGGGCATGGGAGAGGAGTCACATGGACCCGTCCATCTCCAGCTGAGCCAGCCACAACAACAAAACTATGAAACATCAACAAGAGCTACAAACTTAGGGTATGATTCCCTTCCATACAACTATGTCAACTTGAACCATGTTTAGCAATTTACTTTTCCAGGCACGTCTTCCCCTGAATTTTGCACCATTGGCAAGTTGTTCTTTGAACCTTTAATTTTAGATAATTGGCCCCTAAACTTTTAAAAGTATAGGAAAGTAATCCCAAATCCATAACGATCATAAAAATTTGAATAAAAGCTCCCTTGTACATATTAGGTGAGTTCCTTTGAAGAAAAGAGTCTAAAAGTTTTGAATAACAATTGAAGTATAAGGGTGTTCCTTTCTAAATTTAACATTATTCATCAAGATAGGGGCACTCAGCAACATTTTATTAAATTCAGGAGATAATGTAGCACAATTAACTATTCAGGCGCATGCCAATTCAATCAAGGTTCAGGGGGACAAAAGTGCCAAAAACCCAAATTTTAACTCCAAATTTATTCCTTGCGATTACAGCAGACTACAACTTCAATAGCATCAGTCAGCATCAACTGGTGATGGGGTATTACTTGATTTCTATCAGTGGAAGGATTATAGTTGTAAGAATATGTTTCTATTATTGTGATTTGGTATAAGAGCAACAGACCAACCAAGAAAAAGAGTTTTTCTTGAAACAAGCAATAAATTGACAGGTGTGTTGTGATCAGATATTGGCCACTTATGTAAAGGTAAAAGTTAGATATAATAAAATAATTGAAGTTGCACTCTATGTGCCTTGAATTTATCAACTATTTAAACACTTAAAGTAGTTTTCTGAAATGTGGTATCCTTGAAATAATAAAAAGTAGATTTCAAGTTTCCCCGAGAAAACAATATACCGATCAAACTAGCTTTGAAGGTTGTACTTGTATGCTTTTGGTAAATGTACTTTTGTAGCATGCGTAGTCATTTGGTTGAAAAAGAAAAATCTACCAAAGCAGCACTTAAATTCAGAAATATAAGAATACTATATTACATAGTGAAACATGTAGTAAAGCATCTTCAGCTTCGCTCTTAGTTTAAGTTGAGTGACTCTAGATGGGCTGAAGAAGTATGTACCTTCTTTGCTCTGATCTCACAACTTTACTGAAGAGTACAGACCACTTGACTCTTGCAAATTTGCCACCATTCTTATCCGTTGAAAAATGTCAATGTCAGGGTGTTGTCAGTTTACATGAGGAGAAAACTTTGTAACTTGCAGACGCGCACGGAGAGAAATTGAGTCATGGATGCAGTTCAAGCTACAAATAATTGAAATAGAGAAAGAGAAACGAAGTAAGGACATGTAGTAGCAGAAGAAGAAAAAGAAGAGCTATACAATTTATATGTAGGTCTAGGTCGTGACAAAAAAATCACAAACCAACTCAAAGTTTTCAAACCACTAGCTAGAAGAAAAAATTTAATTCCCTACCTTTTCTCAAGCAACCAACATATATAGCATCAAGAAACATCTAAAGAACAATAGAAGCAAGAAATATAGACCAATAGATTTAGCAGCTTCCATGAAGAAATAGCAAAGGTAATCTCAAAAGGTAAGAAATGCAACCCTTTAACCAAGGCAATTAGGCTCACTGAAGCATTGTCCTTTGAAAAAAATAAAATTAACTAGGCCTAACCCCTAGTTATTGAGTACTATTGTTAATGTCAAGACTCACTCACTACGTAGATCTCGATCATGTGAGCATAAGAATGTGTCTAAAGAAGATAGAAGTATCTTCCATAGTAACTTCTCAAATATTGGTTCTTACACGACTGTCAAAAGTTCATATGCCTCGTGTTGCAGAATAAGGATCTAATCCTTTACCAACAAGAGGAATAAAGTAAAAGAAAGACAAGCAAGAACAAACACAACGTTTACAATGATTCACCTTGATGCGGGAGTCATGTCTAGTTCCAGTATTAAATTTTTAGTATGATGAAAAATAGGATTACAAGAGAATCACGCATTCCATGCCTTTTAAACTCTATATTTTGCTCTTCAACCTAATTCCAAAACCTATATCCCCTTATATATATGTAAAGGGTGGTTGGAGTCATGGTGCAAACTGCAATTGCAATTTGTGGCTCTACATAATTTGGTTATAGTGTTTTTCACTCATAAAATTTGAATTGCTAGTGTTTTTAGTTCAAACTAAAAAGATATTTGAAAGTAGGTTGAATCTGAAAATTAAAACTAAAAGTACTATAGTATGTGAGAACTTTAAACTATAACATACTTTTACTTTATGTTATAATATGTGATAGCTTTACACTGTTTGAGTTGGAATTAAGTTTACCAAACATCTTATAAGTTCACAAACACCCTAGTAAACAACCAAAATACATTTATGAAAATATCAAAATATTCCTCCAAAGCTCGATCCTCACGCTAATTCAACTTTAGGACAATAATTAGACTTTACACAATCCACAACTTATAATCCCAATTAGAGTTGGCCTCGATATAATGTCCTAGGTTCCTTCTCTCCGGTAAATATTGTCTCCTTTGACTCTACAATAGCTAGTAAGAGACATCCTCTTGCTAATATTGAAGATGGTTCATCACAACTGAATATTTGTGCTAGTTGCAATGTGGCGACAATTGGAGCGATACACCAATAGCAATAATGGCTCTACCTCTAGACTTTTCTTTTTATTTTTTATTTTTTATCCACATCCTCAAAAGTATAACAAAAAAATCATAGAAGTCACTTTCTTACTTTGTCAGGTGGCAAACTTCTTTGGTATTGTCTTTCCAAAAAAAAAAAAAAAAAAAGTTCTATGGTATTGAATGCTTGATGGAGTGAGTTCCTTGTTGAAGAAAAATCCAAAAGATTGTTCCTCTTTACTTGAAAAGAAGTTGTTCCGATTTGACTAAGTATGAGAGCTATTACTTTTTGAAAGTACGCATTGCTAGAATTTTTATAGTTTTTTCCTTTTTTTTGTTTTGGTTTGAATGGAAAGGAGGTGGGATGTGTTTTATGTTTTATTCATAGGTTGTTCCAGAATTTTTTATTTTGACATACAATTCCTGAATTTTTGTTTTTGATTGCTAACACCAAAATTGATAAAGGATTGAAATTGCACAAAAAAGAATCACATCTCTATGCATAAGAACTTGTAACAAATAGTTTTATTAAGTGCAAAATATTTTAGTTTCAAGAGTTTTTAATTGTAATAAAGAGACCATTTTGCACTTATGAAGTAGTTCTGACAAATTTTTAGTTGTCACGCAATAGTTATATGATCATATGTTTGTTAAATTACAGAAGTTGATAGGCAATTTTATGCTACGAGAAAAACAAAAAATAATCTCTGAAAATAAAAAACTCAGGGACTAAAATAATACAATGTTCATAATTTAAGGAACAACAATTCCACTTTTTATTATTATTTTTTTCAACTTCAAATATTCTTCATCAACTAAGTTGTATCTCAACTTAAACTATACTTCATCAACTAAGTTGTATCTTTAAGTTTCATCTTTTCATGCTTCAATATTTCTAACCTATAAAATTTTTGTTTCTATAATAATTTGATAGTTTAGAAAAGGAAAAAAAAAATTATGAACCACACCTATTCAAACTTTTAAGGCGCATCCGCACAAATTGTTGGTAGCCCAATTATAAGGATGGGATAAATTAAAAAAAAAAAAAAATCTTACGTTTAAATCTTGATAACAACTAGCATTTTATAAAAATATATATCTATATATATCTCCTACACTTTTAATTTGAACACGTGACGACATGGGATTCCTAGCGTGTAGAATTTACATGGTATGGTCATTTTATGAAGGTCAAATCTCTTTGATGTTTTCTTTTTTCTTTTTTTAATACTCTTGTTTTATTTTATTTGGCTAAGTTATTAGTTTACGTGTTTGGGTTAGGGTTAATATTGTTGCCCATAAAAAGCCTATAAACATGTCTTGTTAGGAATTTACGTTTAAGTGATATAGCCCGACAAATCCAGAGTCGACCTATGGAGAGACCCGAAGATGACAAGAGTCTTCCAATAGCGGCAACTGCGTTCACATCCAGAGTCGACCTATGGAGAGACCCGAAGACGACAAGAGTCTTCCAACAACAGTAGCTGCGTTCACAAGAACTCGAACTCGAGTCACTTGTTTAAAAGGAACATTCCTCTACTAACTGAACTAGCTAGATGTTGGTATTTGTTGGTTGGCAGAAATGTATGGTTTTGTGATGCTCTTGGAAAAATTTTATAAATATTTTATATTCCTTTAGTTGAGTTTCCTAATATATTTGAATTTATGGCGATGAGATCCAATAAAATTCAGATTTGAATCTGAGCAAAGAAGAGACTAACAAAGTCAAATTCCTATTTTATTTTTGGTTTCTAAAATGTGACTGAAGAAAATCTACGAGTAATAGAAGGGTAAAGTCATCTACCAACTCGATTGTAGGCACAATAGAGCCAGACTTTCCTGATTTGATTCAAATTGAAGATTCTAACAGCTATGATCCAATTTTAAGTAAAATCTCAATGAGATCCAATGCTTAAGTTAGGAGAACAAATCTGGACACTTTCCTATGGTTAGGCTTTAAGGCTATTTAGCAAATGCAGTTGGAACTTCAATTTGTAATTCAAAGTAAGTTCACTACAATGTTTTCTCTCACAAAATTTAAAAGCAAACTTAGTTTGAACTATAACCTCAAACTGCATTGCCAAATGTTCCATTTGTTTATTCAATTAAATCACATCTTTTGATTCACGCTCAAAGCTTTATAGAGAGAACCAAAACATTCCTTACGTTTAAAAAACGCTTAGCTCATAAACTTTGTTGGTGTCCTGCACTTTTGGAGTAAGTCCGAGGAGAACCTGAAGGCAAATTGTGCTCACAGTATATGTCAGTTGGACCAAAAGGCTGCCTTCAAGCTTGAAGTGCATCAATTAGACAGAAGACAAGCTGAAGAAATTAGGAATCCGAATTGCATAATTATCCATTAGATTATACTTTATTTTGTCAATTTTTAATTAAAATTATGTTTCAGTTATAATATTAAAGTAGGCTAACCTTTTAAATATATATATATATATATATATATATATATATTCAAGTAGGTTAGGATACGTATTTTCTTTCTCTACAAATAGGTTTATGGATTGTATGTTCATCAAAGTTTTATCTTTGGAAATTCTAATACATCCTTTTAAGTCCTTGTTCTCTCTTTAAATTTTCTTTTTGCCACCTATTTGTCTCTTTTGTTCTAGTGGTTATTTTTCTATACCTATCATGGTAACAAATTAACTTCTTAAAAGTTGATAGCTAATTAAAGAATACTCTTATTCCTCAAATAAAAAGAGAGAGAGAGAGAGAGAGAGAGAAATATCTTATATTTTTAACAAAAAAAAGTATTTATAAAACATCATTTTGCTAAATTACACAATTTCAAACTTGAATTTGTTCAACAGGATATACCTCAAGACAAGCAAATATAAATAGACAAAAAAAGAAAGAGAGAAATATCATTTGTAAATCTTTCTGCATAAGTCATCGCCAAACACGATTCCCAACAAACTTAAATTATCTTAACCTCCACAAAATAGCTTCAAAACCTTCTCACCTTAATGTTTTGATAATTGTAGTTGAGGAATTAAATTACGTAAAGTTGTTTTAAATTTAGTTTTGCAATAAGCTAGGGGCGTGGTCTTCTTTAAAAAAATATGTTCTTAATGATATGGGCTAAAACAAAATTAAATTCAGAGGTATTTAAAAAAATTCCTATATCGGGATAAAAGTTTATATCATTCAAGTGTGCAATCTACTTTAAGTATCACCTCCGTGCTTACAATTTTGGTTTACAAACCTTGATGTGGTAACTCTAATATATCTAGGTTTCTATTTAAAAAAAAAAACAAAAACAAAAACAAAAAACAAAGGATATAATAAAATAAATCAAACAACTCCAATACATGAAGATGATAAACAAAATATGATAAACAAAGTGCAAGTTGGAGTATGACTCAACAGTATTTTTGAATAAAATAATGCATATATAAACGTGTATGTATAGTTGCTTTAGTAAAATGAATAATTAAAAAAATTAAAAAAAACCACGCGCACACATTCAATTTCTCGGAAAAAGTTGAGGCTGAATGATAAATTATTCACACCAATAGTTCTTATACTTTTGAGTCTTCTCTTTTTTGTCCATAAATTTTAAAAAACACCACTTTATCTCTTGACCTTTTTAAAACTCCTTACTTTACAGTTATAAAATTTTATTTTTGTCCTTATAGATGATCTATATATAAATCATGTAGGCTTACTTTTATCTTTCATGGGACAAAATGAGGACTTCAAAAGTTTATGGGGCAAAGCAATGATTTTTAAGGTTTAAGGAAAAAAATAAGGAGTTTTGAAAATACAGTAGACAAAATTATTTTTAAGAGACCGTACAATAGCACCATTGGTGTTAATAATCCAATTTTTAGACAAATCTTTTCTTTCATTTCCACTGGTTAGCAAGGACAAAACTCATATTCAAAAAAAAAAAAACAAAACAAAACAAAACAAAACAAAAAATAAAGAAAAATATGAACTCATGATTCCTCTAAAATTTTCTCCAACCTTTCATTTCCATCCTTTTTCTTGAGTGTATTCAGATATAGTCTTCTTTTTTTTAATTTATAGAAAGAAAAAACTCAGAATATATGCTTCTAGTAAAAGTCCGCATATTAAAAAATACAAAAAAAAAAACTCCACATTATGAAATATTTTTATTTATACACAGCTGTAGATTTATCTCTGTTTATACATAATCTTAAAACTCCACTATATTTCCCCAATTATGCAATGGTTGTTATGGTAACATTAGAGGATTTTTTCTTCTCCTATCACTTTTCTTATATAAAGGGTGGTTCTATTTATCCTCGTTACTCTTTACATCTTTTTTAAAAACTTACTCCAAATAATTATGGAACGATGAAATTTGCTTTTAACATTTCTCTAAATTCAAAATTTACCCCAAACTATTTCCATAAAATTATTAATTCTTGATCATTTTATTTTTCTTTTCACACATATTGTTCATTTTAATTATACAATTTACCACTATCATTTCTCTATCTCTCTTTTTTTTTTTAATTGAACATTTAGGCTGAAAGCTTTAGGCAACAATATTATTATATCAATTGAGACATGATTAAAAGAAAAAAGACAAAATGGCAAACAAAAACGTAAAACAGTAAATCAACGTATGAGCGTAAGGGCAAAAAAAAACCTAAAAAGAAAAAACAATCAAATCTAACTTCATAAAAAAAGTGAAATGATTGGCCTTTAAAAAAGGGAATAAATAGCCAAAAAATACAAACATGAAACCAAAAAAAAAAAGGCAAAAGAAAATTGTTATTCAACAAATAAAGAAAAAAAATAACATACCTCTATGTAATTCTTTGGAATAGTCAATAAAAAAACAGACCTCTATGTTACTTATTAGAATAGTCAATGAAATATGAAAATTAGAGTTTTATTATAGATTTCAAAATACAAATAGTTTATAATTTGAGATATGACATATAGGGTGTAGAGAGCGGAAAAGAAAAACAAACATTGTCATTAATTTTGTTCTATAATAAAATTTTATAACGTAATTGAGACTATCATAATCGTCTTTTTTTATTAGAAAAGTAACTTCAAAGAATAAAAGGGGTGTTTGAATAGAACTACCCTCATAAAAAATATCATTGGAAAGTAGGGAAAACTATGGAATCTACATCCACTCTATATGAAATTACCTATGGTAAAAGTAAAATTAATTCTTCAAAGTGAAAAAAAAAAAAAAGACAAGAAAAATTAAACCCTAAAGAAACAACGTAGAATTAATTAATAGTATTACATAGAACTCTTTCTAAACATTTGCGTTTAATTATAATAAAGACCTAAAAAGGTGAGCAAGGAAACTGCGATGTTCAATTTAAGTCAACAGATATATTGCAGAATGCGAAGTCTTCAAACAGAAAGATAACTTAAATAACCAGAAAACAGTCGATGTTAACTTAGCACTCATTTATTGCATTGATCTATCGCTGACCTCTGAGAATTCTTACGTGCAAGATCCCCAATTTTTCCTAGAGTTCAAAAATGATATAAATCAAGAGAGGTTCCTTGTTAGTTAGTTATTTTTCTGCACTAATCAAGCGAGGTTTTTGTGTGTATGTATAATATCTTCAAACAGTACTCTTCACAATCACACATTATACATACATACATACATACATACATATATATATATATATATGTGTGTGTGTGTGTGTGCATAGAAACCCACCCTCTCATCACCCATCACTTGACTGAAACAATCAGGTGCTTGATCAACAGCTCATTTTACAATAACTTATGTAAGCCACGATGCTAATTAGAGAAATGACAGAAGTTTTTTTTTTTTTTTTTCCTTTCTTCTCTTTTCTCATGTCCTTTTCGTAAGAAAAAATAACTTTAAAGAGGGAGAATTATAGAAGCTACTATAACTTTAAACTCGTCTATCAGAGGAAAAAAAAAATGCAAAACTTGTTCAATTGCAACTCTGAAATGACCTTGCATGCGGACACATACACCTATAGTTACACATAATGTATACACTACAGCTATACATAATACGTTTGCATATCATGAACTTATAGATGGTGTTAGAAAAAGCCCACATGAATTATAATAATATCATGAAAACAGCAAATGAAAAGTGAAGCCAGAAAACTTTTCAGTCCATGAAATATTAAAGAAAAATTAAGGTGCTATACACTACTGTTAATTGTCTATTACGATTAACTCTATAAACTATTGAAATTAGGTCTCCTCACCTTTTACTCCAGTACACGTCTTCATCAGAAATTTTGAAAAAAAAGAAAGAAAAAGAAAAAAAATTTCTCTCCAGGACATTTTATGTATTGTTTTCTCAATAACCTAACTGGAAGACATATGAAGATTATTATGTACAAAATTAATAAAATATAGAGATATATTCCTGTGCAAAGAGAACTGAATATCAATCTATTAACAGTGAAAAACTCCAAGCGATAACAAAAAACGAATGTGAATTAACAAGGTAAAGTGTAAATTCAAAGAAAGCCAGCGAAGTAGCGACTAAAAGCAAATGATGGTGAGTATTCCACCATATAATTGTTACTATACCATCAAAAAGGGTGTGGAACATGTCAGGGGAAAAAAAAAGAATACGGAAAATCTCCAGCCAACAAAGCAAAAAAATTTACAATTCTCACCTGATAAAAGCCGTACGCAAATCTTGTAATCTTCAAAAATCCAGTACTCTTCTTCAGATATCATATGAGAATGCTTCAAACCGGGGGAAAAAAAAAATCAATGCAAGCAAATAAATTAAAAATCACTTCTTATCAAAACACGAAAAATAAAAATCAATTATAACCAAAGATGAAAAATAAATATAAAACAAAATAAAAATGGCGAAAAATCGCCACTGAATTGAAATTTGCAAAAAAAACAAAAAAAAAAACAAAACAGTTTGATGCTATATATTCTAGAAGCATGAAAATGAACGTGCAGAAAAAAAAAAAAAAAAAAAAAGAAAAACCTAAAAATTACATAAAAATTTAGGTCTAGTTATACATGTCCGTACGTATATGATTCCCGGCTCCACATATTAAACTTCCTTTTCTTTCCACGCAGCTTTCTCTGCAACCAAACAGACTGGAGAACGACAAATCAAGAGCTCGGAAGAAAAAATTCTAGGCCCGCGCGAACGAATACCAGATCAATAAGGGCTGAAAAGGACATTCGGCGGAGAAAATCGCATCATCGAAGAAAAATCCAGAGAAAAATCAGATTGAAGAGAGAGAAAATTAACGAGGCTCGGAGGAGAGAGAAGAGACCTGAAGCTTCGTCGGAGGAGGCAACGAACGGCGAAAATGTACCTAACGATGATGAGAAGACAGAAGAGCTGAAGAAGATGAGAGAAAGAGGAGAGAGATTACTCGAAAAATGTCTGCGACAGAAAAAAGATTTAAATAATAGAGCCAGAGCGGCAATGATGCGGGTGGGGAACCGATGAGGGGAAGAATGGGAGAAAAGTTGCCCCCACTTGATCTGCCACGTAAGCAATTCCAACTGCTTTTTTTCACTATTTTTCAATTTTTAATTATTTAATTTTAATTTTTTTTTTTAATCTTCTTTGTTTTCGTTCCGTTAATACTTTTGGGGTTTCGGATTCTCCTAATATCACTTTGATTGGTGACAACTTGCCGAAGCGCTTCAGTGCTTCACCATTCCAAGCAGGCTTCTTTTTATTTTCTTTTTCTTTTTTTTCTGAAGGAAAGTTTGTGATTTTTATTATTTTATTTTATGTAGATTTTTTTTACGAAAAAATCGTATCTGTTTTTTTTTTTTTTTTGTAAAGAAAAGAGTAGAAGACTTTTCTACTTTCTCCCTTTCTCCTTTCTCTATTTTGCAGCCTACTAGGGTTTTGTAGGTGCCTCTCTTTTGGGGCTAGAATCTAGCAGCGGTGATTGGCTAGCTTGCTAACTCCTAAACCCAAAGATAGAGCTAGTGGTTCTATGGTGAGAGATCTGGTGGTAGGGATGGTCATATGAGAGGGGATCGACTTTAGCAACGGGGTGGGGTTTCATCAGAGCTTGTGGGCTTCTCTTGCGCCCGTCAGAGCGTTAGTGGCTTTGCACCTCTTGGGCTCAGCTCCCATCATCGAGGTTGTGTAGAGGCTAGGTTTTGCTCGGAGGTGGAAGGTTGGAGGAAAGGTTGGCTTTGCAGTGGCACTCGCCAGCTTGGGACGCATGAGTCTTTTAGAAGGATGGGCGTCTAGGGTGGTTTGGATCCTTGCAGCAAGGCATTCCTCGAAAGGGGCGCATATTGAGCTTGGAGGCAACCAACGGCTATGCATGGTCATATGCACTTGATTGAAGATGTCCCTTCCATGTTAGTTCCTACTTCGGTCAGATTTGGGTCATGTGGCTCCTTTTGTTGTATGGCCTATTTTCTAATAAAATCTTTTTATTGTACGAGTAGGGTATCATTTCCTTTTTGTGGTAGTTGTTTATTTCAAATACTGGCGTGTTGTATTCCACCTATTAGATTTTATGTTTTGCTATGTTGCTTTCATTTTGAGCCTGTAATAACGGAGGTGGTCTCCCTATTTTTTACTTTTAGTTGTATGTCTAATCTGTTTAGTTTGTTATTGGGTGGTATTGTGTACTCAATTGTTTTTGTTCTTTGTAGGCATCCTATTGTTGGAGCTTGGTGCATGTTTTATCCCCTTGAACATTTTATTAAAACTTACTGGAGGTACCAGTTTGTGGTTAGGGCTAAATTTTCTTATAATGCGAGGTCATTCTTGTTAGCATTTGTGTATTGTATCTCCTTGCTTTAGAATACGTTTATCTCCCAAAAAGAAAAAAGAAAAGAGGAGTATGTAATTGTTAATTGGCGGTAGAATGCATTTTCTAGCCAGTCTAAGGGGATGCTTAGCATATATCAAGTCCATCGGCTATGTAAATTGAAGTCCTAAAACTATATTAGCAAACAACAAAAACAAGACATTTAGACAAGTGAGGACAGTTTAGTTGATTGTAAGTCCCTTCACTTCAACCATAGGTTGATGGTTTAAGTCACGCTTAGCTCCACTCAAAATAGGTGGCATTTTCTATTTTATATATATATATATATATATAAAAGACTTTTAAGGCATGTTTATGAAACATAAATGAATGTAAGGGAAAAGTAATGGGATTGAAAAGTAAAATAAAGTAACACTAATAGAAATCATTAATTCCCTTTTTGTTGTTTATTTAGTTATTTGACAATGTAATAGGAAACAATCTCGTTCTTTTTCTCGTGTTTACTTATTTAAAAATGAAGATTCTATCTAATGTAATCACTAAAATTATATAATTAATAATGTGTTTTAGTAGTTTTAAAATTTTTCAAGCTTGTGCTTCGATTTTTAGTGAAAATTTTAAAATAAAGGTATGAAAATTATTATGCCATTAGGCATCGGCATAAGCTTTATATATACCAAAACCTCGCCCCTTTAGACCCCGTTTTCTTTTCCTCTTCTTTCAAACCAAACTAACCCATTCTTTTTAATGTTTTTCCTAAAACTTGAAGCCCCTTTAGAATTTACCCGACCTAAACCACTGTTTGTTGCAAAATGTTATCGATTGCTAGCGCTACAAGTCATTTGCCAACACTTTAGCAAACGCCTCCTCTATAATAGTGTGTAAACATCATCAACAAAATGGACAAATGTTGGTAGTGCCGAACAAAGTTGCACATTGGTTAAGCATGAAATTGAGAATGGGTTTACAAGGGCTTAAGCTATTCCTCTTGTTAGGTTATTTAGCATGGAACTCTAAGGATTCAACAAGTTGTATCAGAGCTATATTCTAAACATAGCCATTTGGACGGGCAACCTGTTCATGGGTTTCCAGTTACCTTCATGGTTGATGAAGATGAACAGACAAATCATTATTTAAGGGGGTTATGATGACCATAGGGCTTCATTTGAGGGGGAAACTGTTGCGAATTTGTAAAAAAGTCTCATATTGGCTTAGACACAAAAGAGGATGGGTTTATAATAGCTTGGATTACTTTTTGTAATAGTTTAATCTGTTAGGATCGAAACCTAAGGACCCAATAATCAACGATAAATTGGGATGAAAAATTTGCACCCATAAGAGGATGTGCTGGACCCTTCCAGAAGAAGACTTAAAATTAGGAAAATTAGGTGATAAAAGGACATTCCATATAATAAGCCTCCTTCATTACGAAAAAATACAAGAAACATGCCTTTATCAAGATTAATAATTTGGAACACCAATCTCGTTTGCCATTAAGAAGTAAGAAATCAAGCTTTGAAGCTTCAAGGTTGAAGGGGCATTGAGTGAAGACCTATCCAAAGAGAGATGTATATGTAGATTACTTTCATCATACTTTATTGACCTCACAAAATGTTGTGCAATTCTTTCCTCATCAGTAAATTAAGGAGAGAATTTCTTGTAAACTCACCACATTTTCCACTTTTGCTTTAGATAAATACTAACTCGAAATCGTTGTGAGTGATTCTTGCCTCACAAGAACAAGAGTTTTTCTTCTTAGTAGAGTTTAATTGGAAAGAAAATTGTCGGATCTATTTATCTATAGCTTAAGAGGATAGAGAATAAAAAATTGTAGATCTATAGCTTAAAGGAATAAACAAAAGAAAGAAAGAAAAAAGATTTACTCGCCACAACAAAGGTTGTGGCTTTTCAGAATGAAAGTACTGTTGAGGAAGAGATAGGATTTCGACGGTTTTCCTACGTACACTAATTTTTAAATAAATACCAATATATTTATATTTTTTTTCCATTGTAAAAGCAAAAAAATGATATATTTAGGAAGAGATTTATTACTTACCATGGATGCACCAAACAAAACGGCCTTCAACACATGAGAAAGTCTATGACTGCTGCTAATTTTCTTTCCCTCAAAATCCACTTCCGCCCCTTCCAACGACGTCGACAAAGCCTTCGCCGGCAACGGATCAGCGATGCAAATGAGAACCGGATCGCCTTTCTGTGCTGAACCGTCTGGTCTAAAACACGTGAGCAAATTGCCCTCTTTTCTTCTCATGATATCTTGTTGCTGGCGTTCTTCGACTTGGTCTTCATCGCATAACGAAAAGAAAGAAAGCTGTCTCATTAAAGGAACGGACTGCCCAGAAACCATGTGTGGCGATACATGGAGAAGAAACGAGAAACGACCTATTTTATGCACACTTTTTATGTCACAGTATTGAAAAAAAATAAAAATACATTTTTCTCCACATTTTAAATTAAAAAAAGAAACGGGAATTTTAAATATTTGTTTTGCACTCGTGAAAGTTTTAGTATTCCTATGTCCTAGATGCAATGAATTTGTAACTAATCGTGTCTCAAAAGTTTTTAGTAAAAATATAGTGTTCTTAAAGTGTTAATAAATGACAACATGTTGTTCTAAGTACCAATAGTATACAAGTCTTTCCAAAAACAATATTAAGTTAATTCAATTTGGAGTAAAATAAAGTGCGCTTAACATCCATCTCTTATAGAATGTTTGGCAAAAAAGTGATTCAGACTATTTTTTTAATTATAAACAAAATAAAACTTTCACATATTATTATAATAATAAAAAAATTATTATAGTATAAAATTCTCATATATTATAATAAAAACAACTCTAATTATCTGTCGAACACCTATAAATTTAAGTGATCAACAACATTACTTTTAAGTACGGATAAAGAAAAACGACAATCCCGTAATGATGGTCATGGCCTCAACGCTCATATTTTATCGTTGTATTCTTTTTCACTCTAAGAAAAGAAACTAAGATAAAATTGCCAGCAAATTAATGTTGTCCGACAGTACTATACTATGAGTGGTACTCACAAATTTAAGAAAGAAAAAAGGCTTATTTTACATAAAACTTATGTTGGCTGTGAACTAACAATAAACAACCTGATTATAGTAAAATGCTATAAATTTGTCATTCATTTCACTAAAAATTGATTCGAATTTTTTCTGAAGAAATTGAAGTCATTCTCTATTAATTCTTAAATCATTATTAACAACAATTCAAACAAAAAATAACAGCAATAATAATTCGTAACAACAAAGCATGCAAAATAAAAATAAAAATAAAGAGATTAAAGAATATGGGGAATCGGGGTAGTGCTAGTCAAAGACACTGAGATTTAAGTCGGCAAGCACTTGGTAAAGAGGATGCTCATATCGTGAAAGTGTAACTAGCGTTATCTAGTGGTTGGTTAAGAGTTTGTAATCGACTGGGAGATAATATCCATCTCTCTTTTTTTTTTTGTTATTGTTCTCCAGAAGCGGGAGGACAAACACATTGGACGCGTGTCGATCAACGAGTGGCTACCGTGGAAATCACCTACAACAGCCAGTGAGTTAGGTATAACAATCTGCAACTTTGGGCGTACAAAAAGGAGCCACGTATCGTAATTTTTCTTCTTCTGAATGGAGCCACGTATCCT
>CAMOHE010035639.1:0-45694 GCA_946598075.1 Artocarpus hirsutus
AGGTCTACGTCATCAAGAGTCATGCCTCCAACGTACCGGCATGCATACCACTATTGAGATGTGAGTGTCACCCTTTGGCACATCAAAAGACACAAATCAAGACAACGGGCCCACTATTCATCTCAGGATTAAGATGCAATACAAATGATTGTCTAAAGTGAATCGATTTGTCAAGACAGAATTATTAATCCAAATCAATTCACTTTATGTCCCGATCCAACACATCGTTACCTATGACAACGTGCCAATGTTTCTATTCACGGAGTCCACCTCCGATGGTCAAGACAAACCATCTCCTAATAGGGATACAGACAACATAACAATCTTTACATGAATAAAGCGCCCAACTTTATTCCCTCGATTGCGGATCTTATGATTTAGACCGTCACCTTAAGAATCGTGTCTTCTGCATAATCTGTCCATCATATGCCCAATTCTTAAAGGTTTAGACCGACAGTCTCAGACTATTGTTTGCTTATCATATATTCAACAAATATGAACGTAAAGAGGACAAGATTTAGTATATGAATAATAAATGAATTCTTTATTGATAAAAATGTCTTCAAAAACTCATTACATTTTTACTCCTTAGGGCATACATGTCTAACAGTAAGTCCGAGCACAGCCGCCATCGGAGTCCAATCAACGCCGATCAATTTTGGTCAAAATTAGTCTATATCGGTCAATGCAGGTCAAACTGTTTAAAGCTGGTCAATAGTTAACCCGATCTCTGATGGACAATCCAAGACAAGCTCCTGGTTTGTTTCAACATGCCAGACACAACCATGACCTCTGCTTGGGTTAATTCAATTTCATTAAAAAAAAATATGATACCGAGTGCACGCAAAACAAGACAAAGAAGATTAATAGAATGGAGACCGAAACTAGTAGTTGTTTCCTTAGGAATCTTTGTTGGTCATTCCTAGCCGTCCACATTCCTTTTGGGACCTGTTTCGAGGTAGGCATTTTATTACTTAATTTTTATGAGGTTTTATTTAATTAAATTAGTGATTTAATTTTCCAAAATAAACTATATATATTATTTTGTCATTATTATTATATGAATATCATATGAATAGTTGTGTGGACATGTCCTATAATGTACAACATGGTTTGAAATGATTTGACATAACTTGGAACGTAACGTGATATAGAAAGCATGGTTAGGTTGGATGGACTTTTGGGCACTAGTGAGGAATTGAAATATAATAATGTGACATATAGAGACATGGATTAAGCGTATATAAGCCCAATATGAAATGAATAAAAATGTGTAACGTAAACAAGGCAACATTTACGCCCTTGGGTTCAAAACCCTAAAAGGAAAGATAGGAGGGAGGCGATAGCACTCCCTTAGGTTGAAAATTCTAGAACACATTGTATAGGAATATAACATAGTGAGAACACGGGCCATTGAGTCCCCTCACCTGGTTACTTGATGATCGATATATAAAAATCATCCCAACCAGCGTGCTCTTTGGGGAATTGTTTATCCGACGACATAAGGATTACGATTGTTACGTGGATGCTACATAATCTTATTAATGATATATGTAACATCATTACGTATCTACTAGTAATGAACATAATAGGCTTTATGTGGATATATTGATGATGTATTGGTAAATAAAACTAACCATGCAAGTCTAATATGACAATTAATAAAACTAAAAGGTGAGTAATGGTTTTTCTACTGAGTATCTTGTTGTTCATTCCTCCATATTCTTATATGTTCAAGATTTTATACAGTGTGAGAGGATGGTGCATAAATAGTCTAATGAATTGTGTAGCAGTATCCAGTTGAAGCCGTTCATTATTTCGAATACTCTTTTTTATATTGTAAGCATTCTTGCGTTTTTATCTATGACTATATTAAGCTTTTTGAGGGTTGAAAAAATGATAATGACAGATTTATCATTTTAAATTAAAGGTACTATATTAAACTATAGTTTTTTTTATGTTTATTTTTAATTTTTAAAATTGTTTCTAAGTCTTGAAAAATTTTTAGTAAGTTTTGACCTTTCATTTTATTTTCTAGCTTTCTATTTGATTTATTAAAAACTACTGACCTTACTTAGTGCGTTACGGTTGTTGAGATCTGTCAAACAAGATCTCTGCTCACCAGCGCCAGTGATTAGCTTCGATGGCGTCATCTGTTGTTGGACTCACGCAAATCTGTCATGGACGAACGACGACGACGTAGAACTTGTGATCTCCCAAGTTGCGTCGTCTTCGACGATGACAGACGAAGTCACTATAGAGTTCGCGGCCATTGACAATGCCTTGACAGAGAAGACAAGTGAGAGAAAGAGAGAAAGAGAGAGGCTTGGAGTTGGGCAGTGAACGAGAAAGAAGATTGCGACTTCGGCGGTGACTCGTTGGCAAGCTACGACAACTGCGACGACAAATGGTGAAGCAATGACAGACTCCAACGACGTGAACTTCGACGAGAGATAGGTGATCGATGGAGAAGAAAGAGACAGGGAGGGGGTGGCTGAGGGATTTTGAGGACAAAAATATTTCAACCTTCTATTTTTTCATTTTCTATAAATTTACTATTTCTTGCTTTCTCATACCCAAATCTATGCAAACAAATCTTTCTTCTTATTTTTCTCGTCTTTGTCTTTTTTTTATATATATTTTTAATCGTTCTCTTGAATAATAGGAGCCAACAATGCGAAATTATGGTCAAATTGACATGGCTAGTTTTCGTTTTATTGCTTTTACGTTTAATTTTTTGGGTCAAATGATCTTAATTTAACGTTGTTTAATGTTGATGTCGTTTTTACATTAACAACGAGCTGTTTTGTAATCGTAAAATGAATGAAGCTGAATTCTCAATTAGCTCAATTTTGTAATTAAAATGACGTGGTAATCTTTTTTTTTTAGGGGTGTTATGATTCCTTTTTGTTCAGCAATTTTGTTTATTTTTTAACATTGCTTACTTTTTGGCACCTTATCTTGTTTATGGACTAACTTGATTTAAAGAGGTTAATAAGTTTGCAAATGGAATAGGTTTTTGTCTCAGTTTGTTCGACAGGAAAACTACCTAAAAAAAATTTATTAAAAAATTTTATTAATCCAATTTGATTAACCAATCCATATTTTAATCTTATTGTATGGAGCTGACGTCAGTTAAGTACAACGGCCAAGGTAACTAAAGGCTTATAGGGGGTCATCACTTTTTGCCCTTTAGTTACTTGACGATCTGTAAATTATGCTTATCATTGTCGTCTTGTCCTTAAGCTATGGTTGCTACTGTGTGACGATCTGTAAATCATACTTATCAGTGTCGTTTTATCCTTAAGCTGTGGTTGCTACTGTGAGACCTTGGAATGGTTTCAAGACAATGATGATGGCCCACACCGACCTTTCGTTCATTCCGCTGGTACTAGCACATATGAAAATTATCGCTAGTTTGACTACTCCTTCGATTTTCTTCATGAGGAAGATCGAAGATCTTCAATAAACGTACCAACCATCCAGCTACTACCATTGTTGTACCACTAAAAAAAAAATCATCTTTTTGTCAAATATCTTGCTACGTGGAGTTCATTTTGTGCTACATTGTTCCCCACTTTTGGTTACATAGATTGTAATTTAGCCCAACATTTCATTACTGCAGGGGAAGAAAACGAATATATAACTAAGTTGCTCAAAAAGTTTAACATTTGCACTAGAAAGCTATCGAATTTGAGAAAAAGTTACCTCTATATCATCCCATTGTTACTTTTGTATGTAAATGCTTACGTGGTCCCTTGTTCATTTCAAGCCGTACTATCATTTACTCAAATTTGCCAGAAAAGAGGACAATATTATATCCTTCACCAGTCATGAACGAATGCAACAGCCTATATCTGGTTAGAGTCACTTTATTAGTACACTAATTGAGTGTTGGGAAGGATAATGAGAATCATTTTTATTATAGCATATAAGAGTTTTATATTATAATAATTTTTTTTATTATTATTATAGCATATAAAAAATTTTTATTATTTATAATTAAATTTGTAATTAAAATTAAGTGATAGAAAACTATTACCAAACACTTATCCTATTATCCTACGAAAGAAAACCTGTCAACCTTAGCACCAAAAAGGGCTGCTTTATTTAAAAGAAAAAAAACCGATACCACGTGTAGAGTGTTTTATACACCCGTTGTACCCTAATAGAGTCCCATATATATATATATATATTGCATGAACGCTTTTTTTTTTTTTCCTTTTGAAATGCATAAACTACCTTTGTTTAATCCTTGCACTAATTTCCATTAAACTATTTTTTTCTCTCAAGATCCGGAGAATAAAACAATGGAATTAGAAAAGCCTCTTTACAATTTGTAGAAATTACAATAAATAATATTTTTTGGAACTCAAAGAAGCAAATTGCATGTTTTATAATATTTGAGGTAAATAATATATTTATATTGCAAAACAGTTTACTTACACCGTAAATACAATTTTTTTACACTATATATACATGCTATTTATTTCAAATACTTTAAAACATACTATTTACTCAAAAATAAAAAGTTTCAAATAAATGGTGTTTATCTCTTTTTTCCTTTTATTTGTCCAAAATTAGGCATCCTCTTGACCGCAATAATCTAAGCAATTAAAAAAATGGCCTACATGGTACATGCCCTAAAAGAGGGGAAAAAATCATATAATTTTTAAAGGGAAAATTTTATGTTATGTTTGTTTCGTAGTTTCAAATCACAATTTAAACTATTTTGTTACAATATTTTTATCTCATAAAAATTTATATTTTTGTTTAAATTTTTTGCCTAAACCAGTGAACCAAACAGGCCAGAATAATAATTGGGTGGGAGATTCTTGTGCATTGGACTTTGGTTGTTGGTGAAGGAAAATTACAGGTTTTTCTGTCGCACCAAACTTCAATATCTTTTTTTTTTTTTCTAATATTTAATTTTCTATTATTTAATATCGGGAGAATACGTGGTAGCGTGCATCTGCGACGCACTACCCATAGTGTCCCACCGAATGGTTTAGAGAATAGATCAAGATATTCCTACGATCATAAATTGTTGTAAAAGTATGTTTGGTTGCACCGAATCTTAGCTCATAAAGTCACTGATCTGGTGAAGTTGGGTAAAAATCATTGTTCTTTCATCCTTAAAATGACATCAGTTGCAGTACAATCTTCCTTTGAAATTAATTTTAAATTAGTTTTGACTGTTTTAAGGTTTAAGAGGGAAAGAGGAAGGGTTGCTCTGCAAAAAGAATTTGAGATTGAAGGTTTTTTTTTTTTTTTAATTTATTTGGCTAGAATTTGAAGTCCCAAAAAGGGGCATTTGGATAAATCACTAAAAGAAAAAAAAAATTTGGTAAGTAAATTTTTTTTGACACAAAAAATTAAGTCTTTTACACAAAAAAATTGCTCCAGTTTTTTTTTTTTTCCATCTTGTTAAAGTTCTTTCTTTGCTCCAAGTTATTTTTCTCATCCTGTTTAGTTTTTTTCAAAAAAACTAAAGCAATTTTTCTACCCAAAAAAACTTAATTTTTGTGTTTAAAAAAAATTATTTTTTCAATTAAATTTTTTAAGAGGTCTTTTATCAAATTCCCTTTTTTTTTGGCCTTTTTTTTCAAATTCTTCCTAAAACCCATTCGCGAGGAGTCGAACAAAGCCCATCAAGTTTCTTCCGTCCTTACCTGAATCAACATCAGATCCAATCATTGCAAATTTTTCCATCTTCTTCTTTCTCGCTCTTTTTTTTTTTTTTGGCTATGCTTTTTGCAAAGCCAACACCCAACAACCGCCTCATTCAATCATTAACTTGAAATATTTCAATATTTAAAGGCTATAACAACCAATCGACGTTTAAGAAGGAAAAAGCCTCACCCCCCACATCTTTCTATCTGGTTCAAAAAATGCTCCTGCCTGACTTTTTTTTCTTGCTGCTAATACATGAGAAACAAAGAATCACTAGGAGCCCACAGGAGGAGCAAAAGAAAAGCTTTTCCAAGCCACAGGGTAAAAAGATGGGCAGGACAGGAGGAAAGGTTTAATAACACAGCAATTAAGAAAAAGGATATTTTGACAAAAGCGTTAAAGAAAATTTAAAATTAAGTAAATAATTTTTTTTTTCACCAAAAAATATACCAAGTTAGAATTGTGAAGTAATTAACGAAATATTTGATACAATGGTTAGAATTATTAGTTAAAATTATAAATATTACGACATGTGAAAGTTTTATATTATAGTAACTTTTTTATTGTAACATGTGAGAATTTTATATTATCTTTAACTAAAAATTTGGTTAAAATCAACTTTATCAAACACGCTTTAAGAATTTCTATTTTTTTTTGTTCTTAAAATTTTTTAAAAATTTTTTCGTACACTTTTTAAGACAATTTTAAAAACTTCTCAATATAATTCTCAAAAAAAATTATTTTTTAAAATAAAAATATTTTTACTTATTATAAAAATAATATCAAACCACTCATAAAGCTCCAAGACTAAACAAGCCGTATAGACAGAGAGTATTTAGCTCCAGCCGCCACAATGACATCAGAAATTCCCACGGCCAATCCTCCAGAGCGTTTGATCGGTTAGAAGTAGAAAAAGCTTTAAAGCAGCGTTAAGAAGAAAAGCTTTTATACGATAAAAATACATTTCAAGACTTTGATATCGCACGTCTGAGTGCAGGGTATCATATGTGCAACTTCTATGCTTTTAACCGCTGGATATTATCTAGACGGCTACTAATTGAACACTATGGTTAGTGCACCTACCGCGGCTTCTCCCATTCTATTTCACGAAAAAAAAAAAGAGACGAGGGAAAAAAAAAAGTTCGCTCCTTAGACTGTAATACAAGCAGTTTGGAGCTACGGCGGCGAAGCACTGAGATCTAAGAATCAGAGACACACACGCAAAAAAAAAATCTCGTTGATCTTTCGGTAAATTCGTCTCTTTCTTTTCATGTTTCTGTTTGGTTCCCGAGAAAAGAAATGACCTCCGAGTTTTAGATTCTTTTCGTTCATTTTCAATGGTGCTTGGCTTTTCCTAAAACCTTCAGATCCTTATTCGAATTTCTGATTTTTTTTAGCAGGTAATTTTCATGGAAGGTTTAGTAGGTTCTTCACAAATCGCAGGAATTTCTACTCATTGTAGACAAAATCACCTTCGGTCTTCATTTGTTCATGCATTTTCGTTGAGATTTGAGCGGAGCTCGTACGGAAGCCGCCATTTCAGAATGAAGAACAATTCGAAGTCATTTGGATCGATCGTTGCTTCGGTTCAGCCATTGGAAACCTCGACGCCTAGCCGATACAACAACACACAGCCATCCAAAGGTTAGAATCCGATCGATTTCGATATGTGAAATTTGTATTTTTGTCGTTAATTTTACGGAGAGGGAAAAAAAATGCATTTGGTGCAAAAAAAAAAAAAAAAAATTATTTTTCTGCTTTTTGTCAAAGTTTTGGTTTTGTTGGTTATTGAATGGAACTACTTATTTGCTGGATTTATGTTTTGGATTTGTTTTATTTTATTTTTTCCTTTTTTTTTTTTTTTTTGGTTTCTCTATGGTAGTTTTTGGGAAATAATGGAGTTGTTGTGAAATTCAGTCTGATTTATGTTATTGAGCATCGTGTAAAAGAGAAAACTTTGTCTAAAGATCTGTGTTTAGTTGTAGTGGAAGCTTGGTTGTGTTATTTACCGAATAAAACAACTTATTTACTATTGAATTTGAGTTTATAGTTGGTATTAAAGGACTGGATAGACCAAGTTCATTATCTGGGAATCAAGAATATGAGCACATGAAATCAAGTGTTGATTCTCAAAAATTTGGTCATATTGCTTGTTGGATGAAACAACTTATGAAAGGAATTGGGTTTTGTTGTTGGTATTCAAGAACGGGGAAATCTGATTCCATTAACCGGAAGGAAATTGAGGTTTTATCCTTGACAAATGATGTCCATAGGCTTAAAGACAGTTTGGAATTTTACTACGGCAATTGTTGATGTCTTTTCTTACATCTACAGAGGTCCTTAAATTGTGGAGAAGTGCCAATGCGGTGTGCTTTGACGTCGATAGCACAGTGTGCGTGGATGAGGGCATTGATGAAATAGCAGAATTTTGTGGAGCTGGAAAGGCTGTTGCAGAATGGACGGCAAAGTAAGCTGCCCTTGTCTCTTGGAAACTTACTAGTGTTTCTTCCAATTTTTTGTGTCTTAGAGTTCTTCTTGATTTTTTATTTGGAAATTTTTCAGGGCAATGAGTGGTTCGGTACCTTTTGAGGACGCCTTGGCTGCCAGACTGTCCTTGTTTAATCCTTCCCTGTCCCAAGTTCAGGAATTCCTTGAAAAGAGGCCCCCAAGGTATAAGTCCTTTTTTTTCCCAAAAAAAAAGGCGGTTGTCAATGATGGTTATTAATAAAATATGCAAACGCTAGATATGATAGGGTCATCAAAGTGTCATTAAAAGCACAATAAGCGTGCATCAATATATGGATAATGGACATGCTTTTTGCGGTAGCATGTAGGTGCCACATTCTACTCTATTGCTTTAGCAGATAAATCATTTGTTGGACTAAAGTATGTTTCAAAAGATTTTACCTTAGTTGGCATGTTTCTGCAACTGGTTTTCCTAGCTACATGTGAACTTATTAACTTTACATCACCCTCTCAGAGTTTTTGCCTCGAAATCTGCAAGCCTGTGATCATAATATTCTCTGTCATATTCCTCTCTTCTATGCACAATAAAGATTATTTGGCGTAGGAGATGCCCATGTTACATAAAAGATAAGAAACAGTAATTGTACAGAAAGTAAATTTTACGTTTCCATTTCCTGGGGAAAGAGGGGTTGATGGAGTTTGTTGCATTAAAAAAAAACAAAACAAAACAAAAACAAAAGTAAAACAAAAACAAAAACAAACAAACTTTTTGCCCCATGATGTTGATGGAACTTCCTCTATGTGACTGAAACTGTCTGTTGTCGTCTCTTTTTCCTCTTCTAGCATCTTTAAGACTGGAAATTTTGAGTTTATTCGTAATTCTCAAGTCTTCGGTATTTCCATGCAGGCTTTCACATGGTATAGATGAGTTGGTCAAGAAATTGAAGGCTAATAATACTGAGGTTTACCTTATATCTGGAGGTTTCCGTCAAATGATCAATGTATGTTGTTGAATAACGTGATGAGAATGTTCTTCCTTGTTTTATTCTCTATGGCCCATTTGTCCTCCTTTTTATATATGTACATGTGTGTGTGTATATATTTATATGTATTATATATGATCAATGGGAGGCCTTATGTGTGTGAATTCACATTTGTCCTTATGTGTGTGAAATCACATTTGTAGCTCCCTGCTTCTAGCTAAGCCAAGAAGAGATTAAATTGTTAACTGAGCAATTTCCTGTGAAGCCTGTTGCATCAATCCTCGGTATCCCACCAGAAAACATTTTTGCGAATCAGCTGTTGTTCGGAAGTTCTGGGGAGTTTCTTGGTTTTGACAAAGATGAGCTGACTTCACGAAGTGGAGGAAAGGCAAAGGCAGTGCAACAAATAAGGAAGGTCAGTCTAATAGCTTATAATTTTATGTTTGGTTTTCTTGTATGTTTAGTGCTAAGCTGATTAAAATGTTGTTCTAGGCTCATAATTACAAGACACTAGTCATGATTGGGGATGGGGCAACAGATCTTGAGGTAAGTGAAGAAGTAAAAACTTCAAAGTTTGCATGCTGCAAAGGTTCGCCTCTTCCATGCTAACATACAGTTATATGTAGAACTTGTTCATGCCAGAAACAATGCTTCAAACGTCATCACCTAATAGTTCGAAAAGTATACTAAAAAATACAAAACAAAAAACCAAATATGTGATGATTTGATGTTGGCTATGACACGAGACATTAAACCTAGGTGAAAAGAAAAGAGAACGCTACGGTTTTAGATCAGCATGACTAACATGAAAATGCTGTTTCCTCTTCAACATGGAGTTTTCCATCTAGTTCAAAGTAGAAAAAACAAAATATGTGATGTTGTCGGCTACATTCAACGTCAAACTTAATAGAGTACGTTATAAATTTGATTCACCGAAATACATAAGAATGACTAACATGATAATATGTCCTTTACTCTTCAACATGGGAGTTTTCTATCCAATATAATTATCTTAATCTGCCTTTCCATGTGTAGGCCCGCCAACCTGAAGGCGCTGACATGTTCATTTGCTATGCGGGTGTTCAACTTCGAGGCGCTGTTGCAGAAAATGCTGACTGGCTTGTTTTCAGTTTCAAGGACCTGATAAACTCCTTGGACTAGTCTGAATTCTTCCACAAGTCCTACTGTATTCTTTGTTCTTCTTTTCCAGTTGCTTGGACTTTGGCATTATAGACTACAACTACGCTTTGCTTGTGCAAGATCACATGTATCTTACTTTCATTCCAAGGGAAGTGTATAAAAACTCGTATATGAAAAGGTCATTTATCTTTTTATACCTTGTATTTTATACTTATTTTGAAAGTAAACCTCGTTTTTTTTAGCCCATCAAATGTATAACATCAGATCACCTTATTTATTATATTTAAATAACCCCATAAGAAATGAATAAGGCGTATTTGGCATTCCCAGCGCTTTCAATGCCCTTTGCTAGGTGGATATTTCTTACGTTTGATAAATAAGTTCAAACTTATGAGTTTAAATCGTAAATAATGTAAAATTCTCACATGTTATAGTGTAAAGTAAAAATATATTACATTATAAAGTTCTCACATATTCTAGTATTTGAGTTTAAATTCATGAGTTTGAACTCATTAACTGAACACATCTTATATTTCCCAAGACATCTTATATTTCCCAAGACGCATAGATTTCTAATCAATATTTTTCTGTCAAATCATCTATGTTCATGACTCACTTGATCCATGTTTTTCCCCCCTCTTTTGGAATCAGAATGCCATATGTTTATTTTGCCTTAAAGGGGCTAAGTTTGCCTCTACAAATACAAAAATGTGAGTGCTTTTCTTTTTCTATATTTTGCTTACATATTTTGAATTTGCCTATTTAAGTCTGGTACTTCATCTTTAATGGGCTACCACAAATGCATTCAGCGTAGGCCACTGCCTAAGAAGCTCGACCTGTTAAGAAGAGGCCCAATATTCCTTTAACGGCAAGTTTGATGATTAACACTTGGACTCAAATCTATTCCTGTTAGGCTTGGTCACTCTATTGTAAATATTAAAGAAAATTACGTCATGCCACCCTTTAAAAAATTGAATTTATTTATACCATGCTATCATTTAAGAAATAAATATATGTCATATTTATAGAAAATAAATCTTAAAAATAACATTTATGAAAATTCCCTTAAATATTATCATGGTGCATGGCTGCATTTGGAGTTCGGGTCTCAATTTTGAATTCCTTTAAAAAAAAAAAGGAATTCTCTTTCAAATTCTTTGAATGGGACCTCTCCAGCTCGGCTAAACAAAAAGTCAAAATTCAACTGAACAGGCTTTTTCTTCTTCTTCTTCTTCGTCTTCTTCTTTTCTATTCTCTTTTATTGTGAAAGCTCACCGAACACTTACAGGCTTTGAGTGCCTTTCATTTTATAAATGCATTTTCTTTTTCTCACCTTTGATCACAAGCATGGGGTTAGGTACAACATCAAGATACTTTTATAGATCTTTTTCTCCAAGTTAAGTGTCTTCGTTGTGAATGTGATTGCATGGTATTAAACTGAATTTAAGTATTCATACTTGTATGTACTTTTATCTAGTATATGTTTTCAAACCAAAGAAATGTATAAATACTTTTTCACGTCATGTATTTTGGATTTCTAATATGGTATTTGGCAAATTCAGTCCCCATTCATCAGCTCCAACTCAAACAGTGTAAAGCACTCACATGCTACAACGTAAGACAAAAATATACTAAAGTATAAAGCTCTCGTATGCTTTTTAGTATTTTCGGTTCTAACTCAATTATCAAACATATTCCAAAAAAAAAAAAAATACTTAGCCAGTACTGTAGCCCATAATGGGAACCAATATAAAATATCATCATCATTATATTTGTGATTCATTATTTCAGTTTCTATTTTGAAAAGCCTGAGTGTGCAATAAATAGAAGGTGATTAAAGAGAACTCAGATCAAAGTCGCATTCAAACATGAGCAAACCATTGCTTAGCAATTTTTTGGATCTTGGAAAATGATTTGGATACCCTTAAAGTGTTTGTTTTCTTGTTTAATAACATCTTAGCGGGCCTTTTATTGGGTCCCTGGCAATGATTCACCTGCCTCTTTAACTGATTTTTTTTTTTAAAATAAAAGTGTAATTCCTTTTTTTTTCTTTTTTTCCTTTTTGAGGTACTTTTTTTTTTCTTGATCCGTACAATTGCTCATTGTGATGGTGCCCATTGGTCAGGAACATTGGAACAAGTCGCCCTTAATTTATGTCCCTTTCACATACATTCTATTTATATGATATTCCGGGCCTTCTAATTTTTCTTTTTTATTCACCAAAATAAATTCCTCGCCAGCCCTATGGCAAAGTTTTCAAAGAAAAAATATATATATATATTGAATTAAAAAAGTATACATTTTTTTTTTCTTAAGTGATAGTGTCACAAATTGTTTATTTATTTATTTATTTATTGCTCAAGTATTTGTTTATTTATTTTGAAAGGATCGCGACTTAATTTTGGGTTGGGAAAAGGTTGCTGAATAAGTTGGCTAGTGGTTGAAAAAATCTTTTGCATCAAGTTGATCAAGCATTGTTTTTTTCTTCTTGTTAGTGGCGATTATATCAAAGAGCCACCACAGAAGAGCCATCAGCTTTCAAGGTCATATTCCAATTTCCCAAAAGTTAAAGGGCTAAAAGCTAGTAGCCAAAAGTTAATTTATTGTCTGCCAACAGAAATGTTGTAATTATTTCTGGATAGAACTCCTAAATTGAGTCAATTATACTGCAACGATCAAATGTCAACAGAAGTGTTGTAATTATTGTGTCTGTCAAGACTGTTAGGGTGTTTAAAAGAGTAATTTAAACTAATGATTTAAATTATGAACAGTGTGAAGCCCTTATATATTACAGTAAAAAACTACAATGTAAAACTCTCATATGTTATAGTTCTTAAACTTATAATAATAGTGTCATGCTCATGTTTGTTCGAAATTTGAAACCTTATGCTAAGCACGGCCATAACCAATGCACGTCTCGTGCTCGTGCCTATGCCATGTCTATCATAACTCATAACAAAATCATTAAGCCCTTAAATCTAGGTTTTATCGACTAAATGTTTGAGATTTAATTCTATCATCACATAATTTTAATAAAAAAAAAGAAACCGTTAAAAAAACCAAAATAAATGAATATATATGACATATACAATTTTTTTACATCAAATTTCTGTTTTACTTATGAATTCTAAATTAATTTTATAAAACTATAATTGAAAATAAAAAACAAAATATCAAACAAAACTAATCAAAAAAAATATGTATGTGAACTTATTTATTTTTTGAAACTATTTGCGCTTATTTTTTATGTAATTTTCACAAAATAATTTGAGGTTTATTAATAAAAAATAAGTTGAAAATTTTAAATCATAAAACACAAACTCGGATATCAAAATAATATTTTTAAAAACTATAAAGTATTATATTGATATTTTTAAAATAATAAGATATTATTGTAATATTTTCTTAAAATACAAGACAATAAAATAAAATAAAATAAAAAACCTTTTTCCCTCAAAAAATAGCCTTCATTTCAAGGCAAAGAAAAAGATACATGACGCATCAGACAAAGGCAGTATCGAGTCCACAAAAGTACACGTATATAAGTCCGAAAAGGAAACACGAAAAATGCTCTACCAAAAAAAAAAAAAATTAAAATATGATTAAATATTTCTAAAAATTTTCATGCCATTCAAGGGATTTTTAAAAACGACCGGGCAAAAAAAAAAATTTGATAAATGACCCTCTTTCTTCTTCTTCTTCTTCTTCTTCTTCTCCCTTTTTTTTTTTGCATCACAAAACTAGCTGTTTTGGACTGCTTTTGTTTTCTTTTGCTTTTGGTTTACGAGAGGAAGAACTCGTGTGTTTGTACGACGTTTAGATAACATTGGGACGGGTCTTATTCCTCCAAAGAGAATCCAACTTCTCGAAAAGATTTAATAACAGGAAATTGGATTTCCCTCACAAAGTCTACCATTCCCGAAAGTAAGCCCTTTTTTTTTTATTTCCCTTTCCTTTTCTTCTTGTTCGAAAAAGAGCTGCGCTGTTTTGACCTTCTTTTAATTTTCTTCTCGTTTCAGTTTCTCTGTTGTTGAGGAGTAATATTTTTAAAATGGGTTCATTTCGTTGATGGGTTTTGCAGCCTAAAGGCTGCTTCCAAATGGGTATTCCTTATATTGTCGATTCTCTTTTTAGTTATGTTATGGGGTAGTGAAGGATTTTTTTTTTTTTTTCTATGGAGCTTATGCTTTGATGGGCTTTGAAGAATAATGAAAACATTGCTTTCAACTGGTAGAGTTAGTTCTTTTTTATATCTGTTCACAAGTTGATTGATTATTGTTTCTGGGTTGGAGGTAATAGTCTCTCACCTTGGTTATTACAGAAGGGAGAAAAAAAGGCTTCACGAATGTTGGTATCTTGGAGACTTCAAGACTGGAAATTGTGACAGAAGAAAGTCTATTTTTTGCTAGCTTTATACTTTGAGATAGCTTGTTAACCCCACTAAAAATCCGGGGGTTTTGCATTCCAAGTTCAGACATTTTGGTTCTTGATTTGGGGTTCATGGGAATTGTTGGTGCTGAGAACTGAAACAAAGAGGAAGCCTTGTTTGGTGGATTTAGGGTAATGTTTTGTGTGTGGCAAGGAGAGCAGAAATGGATTTTTGGCTTGTTGCGGCTGCTGCTGGTGCTGGATATTTGGCCAAGTTTTGGCGGAATAATGCGAGAGATCGAGACAAGGATAGTTTAAGTTTGTTACAGTTGTCTTCTGGGGATTCAAAGTTTAAGAAACCTGAATCCCCAGGCTGTCCTTTACGTAGTTTGGGGCATAGAACGAAACGGCAAGACAATGCAGATAAAGACTGGATGGTTTCCGACAAGACATTTTCGGATATTAGCTCAATAGATGATAAGGCTTCAGGAACGGAGGTTGCTTCCATTAGTGGAAACTTGGAAACTTACCAGGATTCAGATATACATTTGGCACCAAATTCACTGTCTGGATTCTCAAGGATTGAAGACCTTAAAGATTGGGAGGGTGGAAATAGATTAACTGGCAATGTTTGTGATAACTGTGGTGATTTATCATCCAACACATCTGCTGAAGGAATAGATTCTCGTAATGATTCTATGAGGAAAAGAAGCCAGCTTAGGACTAAACTTTCTCGTGCACATTTTATTAAACCAATGAGTTCTTTGGAGAGTTGCTTTATGGCTCAATTATATAAGGAACACGCTGAAATGGAAGAGTATGTGCTTAGTGCCCTTCCATCCCCAGCCACACCAACTATGAGGACATTGTTTGTAACCGACGGAAGCAAAGTTATTAGTCGTGCACCCAGTGAGCCTTTCGGTGCTCAAATTGGAACCAAGGAAAGTAAGCCGAGTAAGGAAGCTTGTTTAGAAAAGAATGGAAAAATACATGGGGTTCCTCCATTGCCGAAAATTGAGTATTGGGATCCGACTAAGAAGATGAAAGCCAAGACAGGAAAAGGGAAGAATGGAAAATTGAGCAGTTCTAGTAAAATGACCAACAGAAAAGATTTCCATTCTCAAGGTAATACTAACTCGTTTTCATGTTTCTCTTTTAGCTTTATTGCTGATGGTTGTCATGATATTGATAAAGAAGAAAACATGTTCCTCTATTTCTTATCAACCTAAGGCTTTTTCTTAGATCAATAGCATAATCTTTATCTTTCTACAACCATCTTTCTTGTTTATGAGGCAATTTAAGTTTGTTTATTTGTGACTTTACATGGTTCACCAAGTAAAATATAATGGATTTAACAATTTAGCTCTCCTTTGTACTATATAAGATTTTTTCTTAATAAGGCTTAGGAGAAATTTGTCATATTATACTTGGACGGCTGGTTGGTGAAACCATCAGCATCATGTGGTTGCTACAATAGGTTTTGTTGCACTCTTAAGTCCTAAAAAGTCATATTTCTCATGTAAGGCCCAACTTGCACTCCTATGATGAAGGTGTTAGTAGCAACTTTATGACATAAATGTTGAAGATTCATTCACCGTTTATCTAGTTTTCTGATCCAAATCTTATTTGAGATAACAGCCTACAATGCCTATTAGATTTGCAGCACTTTAATGAGATATTGGTTTCAATGCTTGACTTTTAAGTTGCGTTTCTCTTGTTTTGAAGAAGTTTGTGGTGTTTTACCCTGATCTCAACAGGTTCACTGGATGGCACATTTTTGTTTTTTATCGGGATTTCTATTGGCATAATATCTTCTTTCATGACAAATAAAAGTGAAGTTGACAAGCTGAAGGAGTTGTTGAAGCAAACTGAGAACTTGGTTCAAGATTTACAAGAGGAACTTGAGATGAAAGATTCATTGACGGTGAAAGAGCTGGCTAATGAGAATTATGAATCGCAGGATGCATGTGATACTTCCAGTTCTAAAAGGGTCCTGAACAAAATTCCCTCTGGTCAAAATATTTACAACTCTACCGGAGATGAGGGTGAAGATTCACATTGTCAGAAAGCAGATGAGAATTCAGAATCAATAAGTAAAATTGAGGCAGAACTTGAAGCTGAATTAGAGAGGCTGGGCCTGAATATGAATGCATCAACTCTGGAGAGAAGATTATCCGAGGTTGTTGAGGTAAAGCATCTAAAGTTAAAGTTTCATTTATATGCTTACTTAGCCACAGCTTGATTATTTAACTTAACATTAACATTGCACGCTGGCATGACTATATCAGTACTTTCCTGGTTCTTTTAACTACTAATTTAATATGGTCTTAAGAGTTGCAGTATTTATGGAATACCTTCCATTTTAAGAGTTGTAGCATTCATGGAATACCTTCCAGTTGTAAGATTTTAACATGCCATAGTCCACAGCAACTCTAATATTACGAACGTTGGTTATGGAGTTCTTTTGTTCGTTCTTGTCTGTACCATCAATCGTGTGTAGTTAATATATTAGCGAATGTAAAAATGTTTTAAATTCTTTCTTAAAAAAGGAAGAAATTACTTTGTTGAATCTTTAGAATATATATATATTGGATCCTTGTAGATAATCAATTTATCTCCACTGCCAAAATTTTCCAAAGTTAGATATCGTGGTTTGTCCTCTTGGTAACAGACCATCACCCCACCGGCATACTTGTCGTAACTACATGCATGGTCTTACCACCTCTGAAGAAACACTCATCTCTTGCCCGCTCTCAGATTTGGCCTTAGATCCCAAAACATTTTGTTGACGCCAACTTAGCTCGCTCAAGTTGTGTGCCTATGCGCCTTAGCGAGTAGTGACTCCTCTGAGTCTAAACTGTTGTTCCTTTGGAATCTTTATGATCCATCTCGTGGTAACCTGTGGTGAGGGCAATTCTCTGGTTTGTTCTCATGGAACCAGACTAAATATTAAAGTTATATTAGGTCAATAAGCATGATCCTATGTGTCATAACTTTTCATCATTTCAAAGTTGTAATGTTGTGCTCTTGTCATGCACGGAAAGAAGTAGGATACAAGTACACACACAAAAACTGTTGTATGGATTTCTTAGTTCGCCGAAAAGTGCATGATGTTCTGTCTGGGGCAGGAGGACGGAAGATTGCAACATTTATGTGTTTTTAAGGCCTTGAAACTTACATTTTATTTTCTTTCATATCGTTGAAGGCAATAATCGGGATAACATCAATGAAATCAAACAAGAACACTTCATCAGTTCATTGTTTCTTGCAAGATGGCCAAGACATTCCTTGTTTTTGTGTCCTTCAAATGAGATGTAATCTGCTAGTAATGATACAACAGAGTGTTAACAGAGCTCAAAATTTTTGCAGCTTGACCAAGACTTTGTAGCAGATTTTGCTCAAGGCGAGTTGAGAGTTGACATGCTCGGACAAGAAGATGTTGCTCAATCTAAGTCAAACGAGGAGGAGGCCAGCACCTCCACAACACATCGCTCAGGAAACTACGTAGTTTCTCCAAGAGAGCTTAGCTTGCGCCTGCACGAGGTCATTCAATCAAGACTTGAAGAACGTGTAAATGAGCTCGAGACTGCACTTCAGAACAGCCAGAGAAAGATACAGATTATGGAATCTGGGCGTAAAAATCGGGGAGAGTTCTCAAATGGCCGACTAAGATATTTGTCAACGCGTGAAAGTCCAATTGCTAGAGAAGATTATAAATCCATGTCTCATCCTTCTGTGGTCATGAATTTATCGGGGGAAGCTCTTGATGCTTACAACGAGGCTTGTGAAGAACTGATGAAGATGAGTGACTCAGAGGAAGAGGATTCACCTCACAGGATCTACGAAGACATTCATTACTCTCATTCCACAATCCCTGAAGAGAAGTCGCTATGTGAATCGTTTCCTGACAGTTTAAGAATGCAGGAAGAGCATATTTCCCTGGTTCTTGGATCAAACGACACCTCTAACAGTGGAGACGAGATTAGCGATTGTGAGGATGAGATGGAGAAGGAATTGATAAAGCAGATTGTGGAGAGAACCAAGAAAGGCTCTCCTGTTGTTTTGAATGCACAAAGGCTGCTGTTTTCATTGGATGAAAATGAGCTTTTAGACGAAAAGAAGTTTTAATTTTTGCAATGTACATAGAAGCGGATAATATTTCTTCATCTCATAGCCAATACCTCTTTATGTTGTTACTCTTATTTGTCTCAACTGTGTTTTTGGTCCTTCGGAGCTTCTGGCAAAACTTGTTAGACTTCTGATTCATAACCACACAATTCAATGAATTAGTTATGCCTCTACAATTTCTCTAAATATTTTTATGGATATATACACAGATTCTACTCATTTTCCCACAAGCTTTTTCCTTTTCTTCTTTTTCATTTGAAAGGATCAATTAGCTTCTCAAATATTTTTACTTTTAGGCCAAGGCTCTGACACTTTTAAGTTGCAAAACTCTCCTTACAAAATGGCTCTGGATGAATTTTCGATAGACTTGCTTCACCAAAAACAAAAAAAAGGTTGATTACAACAGCTTATAAAAAGATGACACTCTTTGCACAAAACAATGGACGTCTTCAGGACACAGCGAAATGGTATACCCCTTGAACGACAATTATTTGAGAATTTCAGGTTTAATAATTGAGAAAAAGGTAAAAACTGCACCCAAAATCCAGGTCCAAGAGCCGAAAGCAAAAATAAAGATACAACAATTCGGTAATAGGGGGCATATTAGACCCTGAAAAGCTAAAAAGAAGAGTAAAGGGGGAAAAAGAAAAAAGAAAAAAGGAGCAATGTACTTGGCATTTAAAAGAAGCAATATGCATCATTTCCCGCACTCTTTTTTTCAAGCTCTTTTGGCAAAGTCAGCATCATCATCATCCCTGAAAGTTTCTTCCAACTGACCATCCTGGTTATTATCGCCAAATGCACTATCAGCATCGTTTCCACTGCTGCCAGTAAATTGACCATCACCGCCAAACCCTGACCCGGAACTTCCATCATATCCACCACCAAAGCTGCCACCGCCACTAACACCTCCGGCAAAGTTGTCACTGCCACCAAGGCCACTGGCAAAGTTATCGCTGCCACCAGCACCACCAGCAACATTGTAATTCCCTGTATTACTGCCATAGCCTCCAGCATCACCAGTTGCTGCATAGTTACTGCCACCGAAGCCCCCTGAACTTCCACCATAGCTGCCACCACCATAATTAGAATTGTAGTTTCCACTGCTATAGCCTCCACCACCTCCAGAGTAGCCGCCACCTCCATAACCACTGCCACCGTAGCCACCACCATAACCGCCACCACTGTAGCCGCCACCGCCTCCGAAGCTATTACGCCTGTCAGTAGCATAATTCACCCTTACACGGCGACCATGAAGTTCCTAGGAGAACAAATGTTTTGCCCAAAATAGCAGAGTCAGCAAAATCTAATAGCAAGGACTAAGGTAAATGATTAATAGACTGGTTAGCTGCCATTCATATGACTTGGAACAGCAGGAATAATCTTTGTTTCTATATTTAAAAGCCTTTCCAGAGCTAAGACTATCAATGAAATAATCTAGGCATTATCATTTAAATTTCCAGTTCTTCATTTGTTGAAGGTGAGAATCAAACAAATGTAACATTGTGATATGCCACCAGAATATATAGATGAGATATATGTATAATGTAATGGATCACGGAAGCACTCCTAAGTGGTCAAGAAGAAGATAACACAACCGGTCGCGAGTACTCCAAAGCCACACTGGAGAAGTTTGAAAATAACTCAGGCACACAAGCCTTAGGATTAGAAAAACAAGCAAATCTGGGATGAAAAACATCTGGAATGAATGATTTCCGATGTTTCTAGTATTTGAAACATATTAAAATAATAAAACACAAAGTTGCACAATGGGCGTAGAACAACAAAAAAGACACTCATCACCCAAGATCAACCTATTGCTATTCTGAGAAATAAAGAAGAGTTTTCAGTACCTGTCCATCCAAAGCCTGGATAGCACTGCTTGCCTCTTCACTCGAAGTGTAGGTGATAAACCCAAATCCTCTGGATCTGCCAGTTTCTCGATCCACGATAATTCTTGCTGCACAATTTATAAGGTCAATCAATCCAAAAAAACTAAGTAAACAGATTGAGCATATGATATATCACTTGCACTTCCAAATAAAACAGCGTGGGCCAGATGCGAAAATAAATAAACAGCGTTACAAAGACTCTAACCTAAATTCTCAGACCATGCAAGTAAATAGCAGGGAATCATATTTATGTGAGATCAAATGTGTTAACAAGTCACCAAGATCACCCATACACGGGTAGCAAACAACAAAAGCACGTGCTGATAATTGTAAACACCATCTTCTATCTATAACTCAAAATCAACACAATAGCTAATGACCTACCATCAACAACTTCACCATATTTTGCAAAAGCTTCCCTCAGACTCGGCTCATCTGTCCCGTACGAAAGACCTGCAATAAAAAAAAGAAAATCAGAAGTCTAAACACAAAAACAAAAATGGAAAGCAGTGATACATGGAAGTCCAAAAACAAAAATTGAAATTCACCTCCAATAAAAAGTTTGGAACTTGTCCCAGAAGACATGCATCGTATCGCTTGGAAAATAGGGAGTTTGAAGGGAGACGCTTCAGTGCTGACCTGCTTCGCTGCAGATTGTCTTAGGATATTCCCAACTTTACTTAAGAACGCCATCACAGTCACCTAAAGAAAACCACAAAATTAAAATCTTCAACTGAGTTAAAACAGAGCTCGGCATTCCATTCTCCCCCAAAGTATTTTAAAAATACCCCCATATAAATAATAAATCATGAAACCCAATAAACTAATTCAAGCATACTATCTACTAATAACCATTTCTCAGGTAGGCTTTATCTTTAAACTAATATTAACCAAACGAAGAAAATAAAATACCAAAACTAACAGAATAACTTTCACGGATGATATATTCACATCCCAAAACCAATTCAAACAGGTAAGGATGATATATGAAAAACCCATTTCGGCACAGCTATCTATCTTCTTTACCAAATAATCCAAAATCAAGAAAACAATCAGCGCAATCATTTGAACATGAGATGTATCCAAAACCTCCATGAGCCATAAAACCCAAGAATCAAAAAAATTCGAAACTTCCACTTCTTTTCCCTCACTTTAGAACCAACCAAACCGATCTTGAAAACAAAAAATTAAAAAAATCGCACGCAATAATAAAAATAAGCGATAATTTTTTTATCCCCAAAGTAAAAGCAAAATCTCTACCAAATAGAATTAAAATGAAAGGAAAAGAAGTAGAAAAAGAAATGATCAGAGAAATCGAAAGAGAAATGACCTGCAAGATTCTTTTTCCAAGCGCACCTTGTGGGAAAAGCTCGTTCTTTCACTCTGATTCAGGTACAGACAAAAACCCTAAAACCTTCGATTTGGTTAGGGTTTATGTAGGCGAAGGGGAGAGAGAAAAGGATTATATATGGAATGCATTAGGAAATGGCACCCGTTAGATCATAAGTGGGGTTGTGACAGCCGTTGGATGAGAAGAGCAATGGTGAGGTCGGAGATATTTGCGGAGCCGTTGGACCGTGCGGCGTGTGATGTTTGGATTGGGCTGTCATTTTTTTGTTTGTGACTGGTTACGAATTTGTTGGCTTCGAAAATATCCTTTCATTTACTAGAAGAGTTATCAACATCAGTGCCTTTTTTATTTTTTTATTTTTGTATTTTTAACGAAGATAGTATTACTTTTGTTTGTAATTCAAAAATCACAAACTTTTTATTTAACACTTTTATTAGTTTTAATTATTATTATATAAAGATTTTATATGTTATCATGTAAATTTCTCACATGCTACAATATTAAATTTTTAACTATATTTTAAAAAACTATATTAATCTAAAAATCAACCCTGCTTTAGAAACACTCTATTATCCCTAACGCTAGCCACCTATCTTGCTCACACTAGATGCCCTTTCCTTGCTCGAGGGAAGCCGTTGGCCGGTGCAACTCCTTCAGTGCATGAAGTTGGCGTCAAATCCTACTCCACTTACATTCGACTTCATTGATCGAACTCTCCATCTGGCTGGTCCGTCTTGTGACTTTCATCTCCATTCATGTCAGTGTCATGCTCGTAGGTGCTTGTACGATGAGGTGGTAGAAGGCTCAAAAGGAAAGAGATTGCCGACAGCGGCTTCACAGATCTCCAGCTCTGTGTTTAGAAAAGGGGTGGGAAGAAAAAGAGAGGAGGAGGCTAGGGTTTAAAGGATAGGTTTGGGATTTGCTCTGTCACAAGTGATTCATTTGTGAGACTTAAAAAAAAGGTATTTTTGAATTCCACATGTCTAGAAGCGGTAGTTTTCTGATTGACCCAAGCTTTTTTTTTTCAACAAAATATAGTTTATTTTATTGATTTTTCCACTTTTTCTTGATTATTGGTACTTATAATAATGTTTAATTATTGATCATTAAGGAGATTTATGTCATTCACAACAATTTAACCAATTAAAAGGTTATATTTTACTTTTTCTAAAAAAAAAAACTTAGGAGATATTGTTAGAATAGTTCAAAAACATGATGTATACTTTTTAAATTATAAAGAACACAGAAAAAAAACAAGAGATATAGCAAAAAAAAAATGTATTTTAGGGATTTTCTTTTTAAATTCATTGAAAAATGGATAATTTATTAATACAGTTAATTGCAATACTATAACTTATAGTTTTAATTAAGATTATGATCATTTTGGTACCAGAGAAATATCAATGGTTGGTATCCTAATATTTGAAAAATATCAAAATACTATCATCTAATTTTCAATACCATCAATTTAGCACCCTCATCTCGTGCCTTATGACATAAAAGTTCCTTCTTGGCTTTTCATTAATGAAACCCTATATTATTTTTTTTAGGGAAATCCTAAATTATTTTGTTTAAACTATAAAAGAAAATGAGTACAAACAATACTCAAAAAACAAATAAATCTACATATATGATTTTTTGTGATTAGTTTTGTTTACTCTTTTTAATTTAATTTTCTATTACTTTAAAAAATTAATTTGGGGTTCATTAATGAAAGGGTAAATAGCAAATTTTACATTTTACATCATGAAATAAGGGTTCAGGTACCAAATTGATTTTTTTTAAAAAAAAAAACTATAGGGCACCAATTTGCTATTTTCCAAACAATAGGGCCTTTTAATTACGTCTCAACATATCACTATGTTTTTATGAACTATAAAAATGTCTTTTAAATTTGAAAAACTTGTTTTGCTTTCATCCCTTGTAAAAGTTTATAGATTAAAAAAACAAATAAAAGTTCAAGGCAATGATACCCTTAAATAAACCGAATTTAAATCAAAAAAATATCTTAACATTTTTTTTAAAATGACAAGATATTTGTTCGACATTTAATGTTTTATTTTAAGGATTTTATGTTATTTAAATCTATTAAATATTTTCATAAATTGTGTTTTAAGTGTGGTAATATTGTTTCATCTATTTTTTTAAATTGATAAAATAGGCAAGGATAAAAAATTAAAATAATTTTTTTTAATTCAAATGATACTTTATAATTCTGAAAGCATAGGATGATCGAGAAATAATTAAAATTATAGAGTATATTTATTTAATTGACTCTTAGTAACAGAGGAGTTAAAATTGTATATTTCATAAGCAACATTGTGGATGAACTTTTCAAAGTGAATAAAAGGGACCAAAGTGTAGTAAGTGCATATATTCAGGGACCAAGAGGGAAAATAACATTTATATTTAAGGTTTTTGGCGCATTTACCTCTTAAGCTTTAGGCTTTTTAATGTGGTCGTTGAACTTTTTTGTAGCAATTGAGTCTCTAAATTTAGCTAAGTGTAGCAATTAAGTCCTTAATCACCAGCATTTTTTTAAAATTAAGATGAAAATGATCACGTGAGATACACATGACTTAAGTTAAAGTGAAGAAACAAAGTTTTAAGCACTACAATGATTAAAATATACATATAAGCTAACAAAATTGTTAGAAAAAATTAATAATGATATATATATATATATATAACTTTTCACCTTTTTTTAGGCATAAAATTACGCATATTTGACTTTTTCATAAGCAAATAAGGGGCACATATGTTCTAAATGGATCAAGTGAGTGTATATGATCGTTTTCATCCTAATTTTGAAGAAAATTTGTGATTAGGACTTAATTGTCACACTTTATTAAGTTTAATGACTCAATTCTCACAAAAAAATAATTTAAAGACTTAACTATGAAAATATGAATAGTTTAGGGGCAAAAATGTAAAAAAAACCCATATATTTATTTACAATGAAGTAGAAAAATCTAATTCTTTCCCATTTTTATTTTTTTTATTTTTTTATTTTTTAAATCAGGGTAGCCAAGAGGAACGGTTGAAATTCGCGACTCGACAGTAAGCAAGAAATCGGTCAATAGTTGCCAAAATCTCCGAAATTTCTCGCTCCAACCGCTCCGACCAAAAAACTCGAAGACCCATCAATCGAAAACACCACCAAGAACCAAAATTAATCCAATCCTCGAGCACCCAATGGCCCAAAATCCAAGACCCAGAAGCGTTCTCGAGTCCTTAGGCGAAGAGATCATCAGGATCATAACCCCAGTCTCAATCTGCATGTTCATGGTGGTCATTTTAGTATCCATTCTCACCTTGGATTCCTCGACAACAACAGTTGGCTCAATAGCCACCATAGCCTACTCAGAAACAACCTTGGACACGACCTGGGACAAATTCGTAGGTGCCCTTTTAAACTCCCTTGCTTTTGTGGCAGTTGTAACTGTGGTCACATTCGTTTTAGTACTGCTTTTCTATCTCAGATGCACCAAGTTCTTGAAAGTCTACATGGGTTTTTCAGCCTTTGTTGTTTTGGGATTTTTGGGAGGTGAAATTGTCCAATTTCTGATTGAAGATTTTAGCATCCCAATTGATTGCATTACATTTTTTGTAGCTTTGTTTAATTTTGCTGTGGTGGGTGTTTTGGCTGTTTTCATGTCAAAAATGGCAATTGTTGTGACACAAGGGTATTTAGTTGTTATTGGAATGTTGGTAGCCTATTGGTTTACTCTTTTGCCTGAATGGACTACTTGGGTTCTGTTGGTTGCCATGGCATTGTATGATCTCGCCGCGGTCTTGTTGCCCATCGGACCGTTGAGACTCTTGGTTGAGCTTGCAATTTCCAGGGACGAAGATATCCCTGCTTTGGTTTATGAGGCTAGGCCAGTGAATTATAATGATTCTGGTATAAGTGGTGGTGTATCTCAAAGGAGGGTGTGGAGACAAAGGAGGAATGAGAATCTGCATACAGGGGCTAACCTGAATTTGGATGAAAATTCTGTTTTAGTTGATAATGAGAATGATGCATCAGGTTCCAATCCAAATGCTGATGGTATTTCAGATTCTAATTCTGGAGATAGCAGTGCAAGCTTGGTGAGAGCTGAGGAGGGGCAGGTTGTGGAGAGGGATGCAGAGCTTGTTGCTCCATTGCTCAACCGTGGAATGAATGTCCCACAGGTTGAACGGGAAAGTGCTGTGTCGGATGAGAATTTGTTGCTGGAGGGAATGGGGTTGGGGTCCTCTGGGGCAATCAAGCTTGGCCTAGGGGACTTCATCTTCTACAGTGTGTTGGTTGGGAGGGCAGCAATGTATGACTACATGACGGTTTATGCGTGCTACCTCGCTATTATAGCTGGTCTTGGCATCACTTTGATGCTATTGGCTTTGTACCAGAAAGCTTTGCCCGCCCTTCCAGTGTCTGTAATGCTGGGTGTATTGTTTTATTTCTTGACCCGGTATCTGCTTGAAGTTTTCGTTGTACAATGTTCTTTGAACCTCTTGATGTTCTAGGGATACAAACTGTCTTATGGAAGTTTGACTCTCAGCCACAAGATTATCAGAATATGATGCAAAACTCATGATTTATTATTGCAACTTGCATTCTTTTCTATCAGTTTATTCAATACTCTAATACCAATTTCTTTTAGTCCAAGTGGGTAAAGTGAGCAATTTTTGTCAGAAAACAGTCGTTATGATTTCTGCTCTAAGTTTGAGATAATGGATTCTTGGTTTCTCAAGTTAACTAGGGAATCAAAAATGGCGCAGGAGATGAGTGGGAAGTGGAGGAGTGGTTAGATTGAGCAGATTTTCGTTAAAGTTCAGAGTGTTGCTCGTAAGTGTATGAAGAAGTAAAAATGGAGACACCGCAAGAAAAGATGGTGAAGAGAGTTCTGCATTATGAAAACTTGAGACAAGGATAAAGGGCTGGAGCTTCTTATTGTTCTTCCATAACTATTCACCTGCCAGAGGTAAGAAAGCAGACGTATTACTCCCTAATATGTATTGGCACAACATTCCTACTAGACATTTACATAAGCATGCTACAGGCTTTTGCCATAATGTGAACTGTATTTTCAATAAAGATAGACTTTAGATGATCCATTTTATGGATGCTAAATTAAAGCTTTGCCCTTATGGATTCTTCTTGTATATCTGGACTTTTCAGTCCATATTCTTCAATATTTTTATGTAAGAATGTTAAGAGTATTGTTGCTTTTGCCCTTGTTTCCAGTTATAAGTGTTATATGAACCGTTTGAGCTGATTTAATAGGGGATTAATTTCATAAATGTCCTTGAACTATGTACCCTGATTCAACATGCTCCTCGAATTCTGAAAGGGTTTATTTCACTCCCTGAATATGTCAAGTGGTTAAAAACACCCCCGAAACTAATGTAATTTCATAAATGGCCAATGAACTGTTGATTTTGTGTCACTCTACACCCCGGTCTTTTAAAAAATTAGGGGCAAGTTAACACAAAAATCAATAGTTTGGGAGACAAGTTGACTTCAAACCAAGTTCGGGTGACATTTATAAAATTATAAGAAGTACATTTCATTATTCTTTTAATATTTATTTGTAAACAGAGGGGGTGTTTTGAACTAGCCACTAGGGTACATAGTTCAGGGGGAAATGAACCCTTTCAAAAATTCGGGGGTATGTTGAACTATGGTACATAGTTTAGGGAGCATTTCTAAAATTAATCTTTTATTAGGACTAAAAAAAAAAACTTTTTCCCTTTCATAGCTAGTGGGTAGTGCTAGAATGATGTAAACCAAAGAAATTCTTTTGAGAAACTTCTGGTTGCTTCTGAATCTGTTGAATATTTATGAGATGGTATGAGAAAGCTTGCTTCGCTTCCTTAGTTATGTTTCACATTCTCAACTCTCCTTATTTTATTTGGTTTGGTTTTCAATTTATCAAGCTTACCAATAAATAAATAAATAAATGAATGAGGAATTTTAAACGGCTAACAAAATGAGAATGTAGGATAAATATTAATGAATCAAATGAGCCATTTTAAGGTAGAGGACTTGAACCTTCACAATTTTTAGAGTCGATAGATTTTTCTCTTGCTATAAATTCCATTGTCGTCGATATTGACATGTACTTTGTAATTCAATTGATAGAATGGCATATAAATGAATTGGTTTTTTTTCCTCTTGAGTTCTTGATCTCTTCTTAATATTCTTTTTTGGCTCCTGTATCTCTAGTGCTTCTATTTCTCTCTTCTTCTTTTTTAATTCTATTTTTCTATCTCTATCCTGGTCTTACATCAGGAACATTAATTGTTAATATCAATCAAAGAATGCTTTGAGAATGACTTCAAAGAAGAAATTTAAACGTGATAGTAGCTATTCTTGTCAAGCAAATCAAGTTCTAACAGCTTATGAGGATTTTATTCCTCTAATGGTAGAGACATTTTGTCAAAGGTATATTATGGCAGGCGGGGGACAGAGAATATATAGTCCGGTTATTGTTTTTGACTTTTGGAATACATGTTTTGGGATGGAAATCAAATTTGTTACTGTTCAGCCTAATGAAGACCCATTGACTTGTGTTGACAACTTTAATTAATGGAAAAAAAAAAAAAGAAAAGAAAAGGCCATTAGCTCTAGCTGATCCGACTAAGGATATTCTCTTGAATACTCTAGTTTTATCTCTTTGGTCTTCTTCTGCAGGATTTCTTTCGAATACTTTTGAATGCTTTTTTTTTTTTCCCCTTTTTTGCAATAAAACTTTCATTCCACATGATCAAAGCAGTACACACACAAATGGTGTCTTGACCTCACAATACAAGGAAACATAATCCCGAATATAAACCGTCTCCACCAGTAAATTCTAATGAAATGCACAAGGAGATACAAAGTGAATGTCGCACTAATAATCGAGCACACACAGGCTTATTCAACAATACTGCTATAATTGATGGAGAGTTCTGATCGATCAAGACTAATAGACCCAAATCACAAAGGTCACAACCAATACCACAAGAAAATAATTTCCGTAGATAGATAACAAAACGACATGGGAGGATAAAAAAACTACCTCCGTTATTACATGAACTAAACTATAACACACCAAAACAACAAAAAAACCACCTAGAGGAGGCCCAAGCCATAGAATTGTATGGAAGCAACAAAAGTAGAACACGACCATTGATTGTGCAACACCAGAAAAAGGGAATGCCACCCCCATGATCGAGAACCCTGCGCCACCCGCCCCCTGTGATTGTTTTGATCTAAATATGTACCACATAATGCAAGTTATGTGAGTACTCCTGCTACTAGACCACCAATAAGATTCACCTATGTGCGACGTGGTGCCAAGAAAAAGCGTGAGTTGGCACGAGCTTTGCCAAGGAGAATGGAAGGAAATGAGAGCAGTGACAAGGATCAGCAAATCGGGGGCAAGCAACATGCATGTGAAGGTGGCTCCGAGAATTCAAAGAGGAAGAAATAAAGTGGTTAGTTTGTTAGGCCTCGGGATTGATTTGAGGAATAAGGTAGGGGATTAGAGGATTTAAATAAGGGGGAAGGGTAGAGAAGATTATTGAGCATTTACTAGAATTTTCTTCTCGTCTGTGAAGGGAGTGCAGGGCTCACTCGAATAGCCTCTATCCATCTTTTTTTCCAGAAAACAGTAGCAACAAAAGTGCAAAGTTTAACCTCCCAATTTTCTATTCTCTGTAATCAGTGCCATTTTTAGGTTAAAGGCATACCTGAGCCCATTAGCAAGGTAGGGATTGACAAGTCGTGGGGCTTGTGCTTATCCCTATACTATGGATTTGTCTTCTTTTCTTACATATGACTTGTCCCTAAACTATTGCAGAAGTTTTATTTTAGTTACTAAAATTTGATATCAAAGATTCAAAAGAAAGGGCCTCCGAAATTGAAGAGTTTTGTGTTAGTCATTATTATAGCAGAATTATATGGAAGGGTATTAAACAAATCGTTAGGGTACAGTTTTGAAGACAAAATCTTCATCAAGTTTTATTAAACTATCACACTAGTTATTTTTAAAACAAAATTAATATGATATGAATATGATCGGATTTGATGGTCAAAATTAGTGTAAAAACAGTAGGTTTCAATACTCCGCTACAAACTTTCATTTATATTTTATATATGATATATTTTGATATATTAAATACTCTTCCTCCTTCGAAAAAAAGATAGAAAGAAAACTATTATATAAATATATATATACATATGTTATGAATAATCAATTGTGTCTATCCGCTAAGAATCAGTATCCAAGATTAAATCTATATATCTTTTGTTGAAGTAAGCACTGATATTAGCGTAAATTATAAAGTCAAATACGACAAAGTACTATAGCAATGGGTTGTAGTAATCATGACTACTGTAGCAGGCACCGTAGCACACAAAAATTTCCCTATAAATACCTCATTCTCTTAAATATTTTGGGATATATGAAATTAAGTGGTTAATGTACTTCCTCTACTTTCTCTTTCTAAATTCTCTTATTTTTTCTTCATAGTTCCTAGTTTTTATAACACGCTATCAGCACCAACGCTTTAGTTCTAACTCTGGTCTCTAACCCTTGTAAGCAAAGGCAAAGGTATATCATTTCCTTCACTTATTTTCTATATTTGTATAATACCATCTCAGTAAGGTGGAGGTTCTGCCGCCTAATTATAAGAATGGTGTGATGTCAAAAATTATTACCATTTCTCAAGCATCTTGTAAGTACCCTAATGGTAAATAGATCATTCAACGTGGAAATGGATCCATACCATCCTTGTAAAAATAATGAAGAGGTTTTTGGTCCAAAGTATTATATCTAAGTGTAATTGAAGCTCTTATATATTTTATTAATCGTACAAGACCAGATATTAATTTTGCTGTTAACTTATTAGCTAGATTTAGCTCAGCTCCTGCATGGAGACATTGGAATAGAATTAAGCACGTATTCCTTTATCTTTGAGGAACAATTGACTCAGATTTATTTTATACCAAAGAATTAAAACAAGGACTAATTGGTTATGTAGATGCATGTTATTTGTCAGTTTTATAAAAAGTTAAATCTCAGACTGGATATGTATTCACAAGTGGAGGTATTGCAATTTCTTGACATTTACAAAAGTAAACACTGGTTACTACTTCATCAAATTATGCTAAGTTATCGCATTCAATGAAGCGAGTTGAGAATATGTATGGTTGAGGTCCATAACTAAACATATCTAAGAGGGTGTTTGGAAGGGTGGTAGGAACTAGTGGTTAGAACCACTTTTACTGTAGCATGTGAGAGCTTTACACTATAGCAATTTTTTTTTATTGTTACTGTAATATGTGAGAGCTTTATACTATTCATAACTGAGTTTGTGGTGAGAACTGTGTCAGCCAAACATGGGGTAAGCCATTTGTGGATTACGACTCAATAAGGATCCAACAGTATTGTTTGAAGATACCAACGCATGTGTCACTTAGATAAAAGAAGGATACATCAAGAGAGACAAAATGAAATAAATACCTCTAAAATTCTTTTCATTTACCCAGAGCTTAAAAAGAATAAAGATATTGATGTTCAATACACTCACTTAAGTGACAGTATTATAGATCTTTTCACAAAGCCACTTCCCTCATCAACTTTTAGACAACATGTGCATAATATGAAGATGCATTATCTAAGAGATTTGTAAAGAACAACTAATGTCAACTTGAAAAGGAGTCTGCACCAACTGTTCTCTTTTTCCCTTGCTATACTTTTGTCCTATAGGATTTTCCTAGTAAGGTTTTTAACAAGGCAGCATGGAGCATCTTTATAAGAATGATGTACTTTCTTTCTCTTCATTATGGTTTTTATCCCAGTAGGTTTTCTTAGCTAAGAATTTTAATGAGACATCATAAATGGTGGACATAAGTGTTGATAAGTGTTAAAAATAATTAATTATGCCTGTCAATCAAGAATCAGTATCTAAGATTAGACTTATATATCTCTTGCTGAACTAAGCGCTAACATCAGCGTAAACAGTAAAGTCAAATCCGACGGAGTTACTGTAGCAATGAATGACCATGATTACTGTAGCAGTCTATGAAACTTTAGTAATTAGGACTACTATAGTAGGCACTGTAGCACATGAAAATTTCCTTATAAATACCCTATTCTTTTACCCATTTTTTGATATATGAAATTAAGAGATTAATGTACTTTCTCTTTTTTCTCTCTCTACTTTCTCTTTCTAAATTATCTTACTTTGTCTTAATAGTTATTAGTTTTTTTAACAATATATATATATATATATATTAACATTGATGGTTTAAAATGAGAGTTGACAAAGTTTAGGGGATCAATATTCTCGTGCCTAGTAAAAAGAATTGCAATTGTTAAATGATGATGTTCAACATTGGTCAATTTAATATAAAACTCTTAAAAGAGGATCAATGGGATTTTTTTTTCCGTTTAAAATCTTTCTTCCTGATTCAAAGTTTTGGAAGTAAAACTGAGATTTGTATTTGATACTAACCAGACGATTTGTTCTGTACACATTAATTAGTGAAGACAGGTAAGGCCAGTGTTTTGGGGGAACTTGCACCCCGATGTTGGAGATTGAAGCACAATTTGTAGAAGAATGCTCATTACTTTAACAATATTTTTTTTCTTTAATAAATGGAAAAAGCTCTAGGCATAGAGGGTGGTGCACTTATTGGTATATTTTGTATGTAAGGGGAGAATTCAGGCTAAAAAATTCTAAAAATAGAAATGTGTTTAAGGCATATATGAATAATTTCCTTAAAAGTTTTATTTGCTTTTACTTCTTCAAGATTGCTAGAGAGTTTTTATAACAAATTACACCTAAAATACAACAAACACTTGAACACTATATTGTTGTTACAATATAGTGTTCTAGAACAAGATACGAATTTTATAATAACTCTAGAGTTTATAAAAAGATAGGGGTGCCATGTGAAGAATGGTAACAATTAAACCAATTCATATAACCAAATATCTCATCAAATATAAAGCTATCTCTACAGTCGTAAAGGTGTTAATTCGTGTCTCAATACATTTATTATAGCGGATGTGTTCGTTGCTAATTGCTATTCAGTTTGGTATGAAAGCACACAACCAACGAATACACCGATTTGGAACATGTCTAAAGACACATGCTACAGCGGTGGGTGCCGGCCTTGCCCTTGGGCACCACAGTGCTTGCGTCTTTTCAAATAGCCCCGCAGCCCTAGCGATTCTATCCCATTTTGCGATGTTTTGTACCTTTAGCACCGTAGCCTCTAATATGGGCGCCGCGGTGCTCTTAGCTAAATCTAAATATATTAAAAATGTGTTTTCTAATTTATATACATGTGATATTTGATTTTAAACATGTTGGAGTGATATATTACAATCTCTTCAGTAGCACTTAGATAAGCTCGAAGCAGTCTATACCCACGTGGTATATGGATCTTTTAGAGTGAATTGTTCATAAATCTTGCCAATTATGGTAAAACCATCTCGAACTCAAAATCTTGTTGTCGAGAAAAAGAAGCAGCCTTATCACCCCATTAAGTGACATATGGTCTATTATCACCCAAGTGGTTCAAGTTGTGGATTATTAGGTAATTTTACCACATTAAATTAATTAAATTGAAAGAAAGAACAAACAACTTGGTACAAGTAACATGATTTTTAAAATTTGAAGTATTAAAAAAGTCCTCTTGAGCGAAAAACTTGTCTACTAGGGTTTCTTACTAAGTTTTGTGCCGCCACCCCCTCTGTTCCTAGGGCTAACATTTAAAACTACCTTTGGGGTGGCTACCAGACTTCTGGCCCTTGAGAAGAGGTGGGAGTTCTTCCGGTAAGAATATAGAGGTAAGACGAAACGTTGGGAACTCGAGGAAGATTTTTGGTCAAAGTTAGAAAAAGAGAGGACTGGTGAGGAGTGTCGACGTAAAGTGGCCAAAAAGGTTGACTAGGGAGGTAGATCCAGGGCCAAAGTAAGAGGGGGTTGAAATATTTGTGGATTCTCCATGGCATGCTTGGAATGAATGGGGAAGCCCGACACTTGGGCGGAAAGCTACTTCATCTGGAGGAAAGGGCAGAAGCTTGCACCGGCAGGGGCTTCTGGTAGAAGGGAGAGGTATCAGTCAGTCCAGGCAGAAAAAAGACCACTGGCTCCACTAGTGGGAGCCTTCGGTTGGAAACGACAAGAAGCGACCCCTCGACGGAGGGCTCAAAAGCGAGTTCTTTGACGGTTGTCTACGTTCATCTTATATGTCTTTTGTTTGTAAAATAAGATCAGTTTTCACATGTTGTAGTGATGGCCGGTTTGTAATAAAGAAGTTAATTTCCCCCACTCTGATATCAGTTTGTATTTCTTGGCCGCTAAGTAGCAACATTGTGTGGGGTGTTTGGTGGCTAAATCTGAATCTGTGTCTGGTTATATGCGTCTTAACTAAGGCAGTTTTGATTTTGGTTGATTGGTTTTGTCCATTGACAGTAGTGGTCTTTTGTAACGAGCCGATGAAGAGCTATAATTTGGGCGTCGAGCGGGTTCTTTCCCTTTGGGTCTCGACATTGTATTCTACCCCTATGCTTCATCTGATGTTTACTAGTGGATCCAATTTGTATCCGAGATCATTGTTGCATATAGTGGATAGTCTGTGTAACTTTGTTTGTACTATTTTCTTTCTATTTTGAATGAAGTTACATTATCAAAAAAGGACATGATTTTTTTTTTTGGTAGAAACACGTTACATGATTTGAATGAAGCACCATACCAACTAAACAGCTAAGGATACTATAATGTAACTGTTGCCTTGATAATAGATGCTTATTTGGTAACAGATGAATCATCTCTTAGCAGCTGAATAAATCAATCCACTGAATGGGGATTGCAGGAGACACAAGTCAAATGAAACTTGATTATGTCTAACCTACTAATCTCGTTGTGTAAAATGTCAAAAAGCACAAACTTTATTTCTAAACAAATACCTACTTGAATATATGTGTGTGTGTGTGTGTGTGTGTTTATAGGTTCTTGCCGCTTTCTTGTATTGTGGGTTGGACAAACTCGCCTTCTGTCTCATGGATGAGATACAAAGAACATAATAATGATCTTGACACAATGTTTTGTTGGCTCTTTTGACCCCAAAAAATGTTGGCAAAGTAAACACAAACGCGTGACAAAAATGACTTTTGTGAAGTTTCCTTTTGGGGGAGACTTTAAAAAAGGCAAGTTTATTAGCCACCATTTTGAAAGTCTCTAAGACTAGTTTAATCGGCATTTTTGTTCCTGTGGTGGAAAGCATCTTCATTAAAATTACTAAATTTTGACCTAAAAAAACTTGGTCGAAAATATATCGGGAAAAAAGAGTTGTTGGAAGATGACTTTGGATTAAAATTGTAAAACAACCTTAGAATGTAAATCACGAATAGCAATTTTGCGTCCCACCAATTTGTATAGTAATTAAATTACTTTTTTCCTCTCCCATTAAATTAAGTTAAATTTTTAATATTAATAGATTCAAAACGAGAGACTGTGAACAAAGTTAGGCCCTTAGGCTTTAGGGGTCCAATATTTATGTACGGAATGACTATTTTGCCACTTTTGCTATTGAATCTAACATAAAATTTTAAAAGACAGTGAATGGTTTTTTTTTTTTTCCAATCTTATGAAAGTGTTAGAACTAACAAAAATTGAAAAAAAAAATAAAAATAAAAATAAAAAGACACAGATATTGTGGAGACGGCTAAAGCCAGCATTTTGGGAGGATTTAGACAAAAATATTGGAAATAAAGCAAAATTTGTTGAAAATTTCTTCTCATTCCAATAGTACTTGTGCACAAGTCAAGTGCATTGTATGGTACTAAATGCACCACAATAGAAAATGGAGGATTAGGAAAGACTAGGCAACTTGGTCCACGTAACATAACTTGAATGAAGCACCAAACCATTGTGCTTATGGTGCTATAATCAAAAGAAGAATTTTATGGTGGGGTATGAAATATTTACTGGTAAGATACAATTTTGAATGTTTAAATTTTCATACCATCGTATTTTTGTCAAGAATTGAACTGTCATATTTTTGTTAATCTAATATGATTTTCATGTGATTTAACAATTCAGAATTGTGCCTTATTAGCATGGTATTTTTTTCACACCTATCTCGAAATTTTCCTGATCGTAATTGTTGATGTAACTATGGAGTACTTATCACAATAGATGACTCATCTCTTATCAGCTTAAGAAATCAATCCACTGAATCAGGATTGTAGGAGAAACACGAGTCAAATGAAACTTGATTATGTCTAACCTATTAATTTTATGTGAAAATGTCAAAAAGCAGAGCCTTTATTTCTAAAGAAATATCTACTTGAAAAGGATATGTGTAGTTCTTGCCCGCTTTCTTTTCTTTTTGGCTTTGGAAAAGTGCACTTTCTGTCTCGTGCATGAAATACAAAGAATGTGGCAATTTTCTTGGATCAAAAGCTTTGACACCCAAAAATGTTTGGCAAAATTGCAGTGATCAAGCACACGTAATGGAAATGACTTTTATCAAGTTCCCAAAAACATAAAAGAGAAAAAAAAGAAAGAAGAACAGAAAAAGACTTTTATGAAGTTTAAAGAGGCAGGTTTATTATTCAATATTTTGTAAGTGCATAGGACAAGGTTTTAAGCGTGATTTTTTTTCTTTTTTGGGGTGCATGTGGTAAAGAGCAGTTTTGTTAAAATTACAAATGTTCACCCAAAAAAAGCCTTGGCCGAAAATGTCTTGGAAAAAAGATATCGGAAAATGACCTTTGGATAACAATATAATATAAAGCACGAATATTAATTTGGGACCTAGTAATTTGGATGGTGATTATTTAAAGAATTTTGTCCTCTCTCTTATTCATCTCAACATTTTTGCAATCCTATAGTTGCCTTACCTAGGGCGTCTGAAAAATATAGTTAAAACTACAAAATATAATTCTAAGTAAGAGAACACACTGTATAAAAGCTGGTGGAAACTATATTATTACGTTTTCAAATGACCTATAACGATTTTTTCAATTTAATTATATATTTACATGAAATTTAAAGCATGTATCGCTCTTTGGTTCATGGGGTGCTAAATAAATCTCTTTGAGACTTGGCTCAAGCTATTGGTTTTATGTTTTGAACTAAAGATTCCAAATTTTGTGATTAATTTTAATAAAAGTTTAAACTTTCTATTCTAAACCATAAAAATTTAAACCACAATGTTTTGAACAAACAAGCCGAACAAACCCTAGTAGTTCAAAATAATAATAATAATAATAATAATAATAATAATAAGTAGAAGAATTGCGTTTGCTTTTGTTTTGGTTTTTTTTTTTTTTTTTTTTTTTGTTTTTGATGGAATATTTAGAAGGGTCATAAAAGTGAATGTGTTCATTTCTTCTGGAAGCCAATTTCATTGATTGGTCAAATGTTCAAGGGCATATGCTTCTATTTCAAATTAAATGAGAAACTGATATTAAAAAAAAAAAAGTCTTAAACACGAAAATGATAAACAATAATGACCACAGAAAAAGTCATGTTCATAGTATAAGGCCTATCGGCTATATCTCAAGCTAAAACAATGCACCTTGTTTTACTAGTAACAAAACATTGTACCTGCTTCATATAAAATCTTTGGATTCATACCTAAGGGCAAAGCTACACACAAACAAAATTGAACAACCGTCCTTTTAAATTATTTTTCTCTTTTAACATTGTATATAAAATTTTATAAAATTACATTTCATTTCTTCTAAAATTATACTCTGTCACCTTAAAATTATATTTCGTCCTTCTTAAAGATTTATATTTTTCTCCATTTAATTTTTGTTGACATATTAATATATGCTCTCTCCCTCATGGCAAATGTTTTTGCTCCGTCTTTGTCCGTACATGTCATGTTTTCATTGCCAACCCTTTCATATGCCTAAGAACAAAGCATCTCTTATAGCATTTAATGCTTGAATCAGCAACTCTTTTGGATTCATGAATGAAAAATTCAAGCAAAAAGGGGTTGACTGCTTAGCTGGTTACCTTCATTTTCGTGCACTACATTTAAGTCAACCCAGGTCAAGATCAAAACAAAAAATTGACTTTCTGATATAAACCTTTTTTTTTTTTTCCGGGTGATGTCAGGACTCTTTGTTTGTACGTTAAAGCAATTTAGTTTCTAACTCAGGAAGGAAAAAAAAAAAAAAAGTTGCTGGGTAGATTAAGATGTATTTGGTTTTTGGTCCATAAACAAGTCAGAAAAAGAATTTTTACGGTAATGATGAATTCGATGTTTTTAATCTATTTGAGCAATGTTTGCCAATTCAAATCTTAGGTAAGAAATTCTTGGCAGTTTGTTTATACATAAACACTGATAGAAACAAACTGATTCATAATGTCATAGAAAAATAAACATTTTGATGACACAACAATATAGTAATAACATAATTTACGTGATTCTTGATATGATATTTTTTACAATGGGGCTACGAGATATACAATTACAATTTATTCGGGTATTTAAAGAATTGGTTTAAATTAATTAGTTCAAAGCACTATAACATACGAGAGCTTTATATTATAATTTATTTTTATTTCATACTGTAGCATATAAGAGCTATTGTTTAAATTCAAAAAAAAAAAAAAAAAAGCTTAAGTCATTCTTTTTATCACTCTCTGTACTCTGTACTTGCCATGTATCCTCTTACTCCTCAGGAAAAATAAAACTAAAATGAATACCATTTTTTCCTTTTTATTACAACTTTGCCATTCTTTTTATTGTAAAATTTCCGTCGTCTTCTTGCTTCTGTTCTTTAGAAATCCGTTGACGTTGATCTTTCATCAACTTACATAACCCCAACTTTCACAAGGCTAGTTCTAAATATCATTTGCATTTTTTTTTAAATCCTTTTTCCTTTTAGTTATCAAAATTTAATATACAAAACTAATTTCATATCAAGAAGCTTAACTTGTATTCCTTGTTAGTCTTACGTAGATACAACAACGAGACTTTCATGAAAATCCCGGTTTAACATTTACTTCAGCATACCATGCGGTTTATATATGCAATATATTTAGTTAGTATTCAGTTGTAAACGAACTACCAAGAACGAAAAAATTTATAAATATAAATTAACGTTTTCAATGGATACTCGATGGTCTTCAAAATATATTGTACACTGAAGAAATTTCCTTTTAACCCAACGAATTTGCAAGGAGGGAGAAAGGGGAAAAAAATCTTATACGCCTATAAAATAATAATTAAAACTGAGCAAAAATAGTAGAATGAAATTGTTATAGTATTAAAAATGGCAAAGTTGTAGCAAAAGTTAAAAGAAAAGGGTACACAATTAGGCTTTAATTTTTTAGAAAATGAGAGGATATATGTCAAATAAAGAAGATAGAGAGTGATAAAGAGAGTGACAAAGAGAGTAATACTAGCATTTCTTTTCAAGCTAATTGGTCCAAACCAATACCCCAAACATTGTATACATCCATAACGGCGGTTATTTACAGAGTAAAAAGAGAAAAATTATTCTAAAAAAAGAAGGAAAGAATATTATGGCTAAAAACTATTTAGGCTTCATCTTCTTTTTGGAAGTGATCTAGGTGACCCTTCAAAGAGATCCAAAAGGAACCTCTCCAAATCATCAGCAATGTACTTGACATGCCTCTCGTCATCGGAGTTTCTCCCGATGAAGTTTCGGTATGCAAGGATCACCTTTTGCGAGATTGAGATTTGAAGATCTTCCTTAAGTTGTAGATCTGAGACATGCCAGCCTGTTGTAAATGATAAAATAAACTCAAGTCTCAAATCATTTAAATATGAACATAAACAACTTATAATGATGTTGGATCTATTTAACAGGTTGGCTTTTAAGATAGAGTCTAAGCCTTTTAGAAAGTCAAATTTCTATTACCTGTCTGGTTTCTATACACCTCTTCAAAGGTAACGCTAAAGGCCCTACACCTTTCTTTGAAAGTGGCCCTTGGAAGGGGATGGCCATCAGGTGATCTAAGCAAGGAAAGAGCACAACTCCAAGATATTCTAACATAGCTTGTTGCCTGCTGCTGAACCCTGGCAATGTGCTCTCGAATCCAAGTGTCTCCGAAGAACGGCCCGAGTTTCGAGCCCTTCACTTTCTGGACAATGTAATTGATGTTGTTCATCAAGAACACAAGCTGCAAGGCGCCATCCCTGTACAATCTGGACCTGTTGTTGAGGTTGGATTCAAGAATTGATGTGATGGATCGAAAATGGGAAGCAGCAGGACAAGAAGTCGACTCCTCAGACTGATTGTGCGTTTCGAGAATCGATTTAAAGTTTCCTTCTTGATAATTTTCTTGTTCTTGTTCTTGATCTTGATCCTTGAGAAGGACATTGAGTGTCTCAACATATTCACCAAGGGTCGTGGTGTAGTTCATGACATATTTTGTTAGAGGATGAATTCCGCCTCCTGGAAAAGGTGTAGTCGACGTGTTGGAGGCAATTGCACGTCCGAACTCCACGAATGTCGCTCTCGAGCAATCCCCTAGCTTCCTTAAGAGCTCATGGAATTCGATTTGGACATAACCCCCTGCATCCTGAAATAACAAATTGTCTATGTCAAGGAGAAGATCCGCCACGACCTCATACATGTCAAGCAACCGAATCAGCTTTTCAGGGCGATGGTCTCCCATTGCCACGGCCTCACCAAAATTCAATAGGTACACCATTGAAGCCTTTGAGGTTTCAACAAAGCAATTGGGGCTAAAGGATCCGAATTCCCCTAAAATTTGATCACAAAGGCGCTTTTCGCTCGGCAGGTAGACCCGGATGATGATCTTCATTATCCAATTCCATTTCTTGATCTCATAATTCAATCTTTTCCAATCCATTTTGAGCACATCCTCAATACTAAATGTCTCCATTTCTAAACTAGTCCAGTACTCATCCAAGGCTTCTTTCCTCGCCTTGACAAAAGCCTGACAAAATTCCTGACCGTAGTCCGAAGCAAACATCATCTTCGCAATGGACTTGAGGAGAGGAACCGCATTGGGATGGATCAAGTCGACAAGATAGTCTTCGGGTTCACCACCGGTGGTGCTGTCTCTTTGGGAGGCTTCCTCCTGCGGCGATGTTTCCTCCTCGGCCGAAACAAAGAACTCATCATACACGACATCCGATCCGCAGGACCGAAAGGACATGTACTCGGGCTCAAAGTACTGCTTGTGGTGTTGGAGACTCTGGACGAGCAATTCTTCAAGCCTTGACATCGCGGTCTGAAGAAGGCTTTCAGCTTGTCGAAGAAGTTGTATTGGCTTCCCAAATTCGCCTTCTGGGGACAAGGTTTTGAGGCTTTCCATCAAGGAGAGGATTTCATCAATGACTTTGAAGTGCTTTGGGGCTTCACTAGGCCCAGAGTCCCATACCATAAGCGGATTCGACATCCAAGCCGCAACATTTTCCTCTGCGTGTTTGAAGTGCTGCTCGAGAGCCGAAAATTCCCCGTCTTTGGTTTCGGCAATTGCGGCCATGGCAGAAAAGTGGGAGTCAAGATCAGTGAAGATCTTTTTCATGTCCTCTGGGAGGTAATTACTGGCCACTAATGCCTTGGTTAAGTGAAACGCTGCAGCCATAATGTGCTGTTTTCCTTCTTGGGTTTGGATGGCAGATTTAAAATCTTCCATTTAAGAAAAAAGAGTACGAGCAAAGAAAAGAATCAACACGAAACTGATCAAAGGCTCAAGCGAATTGCTAAACTAAAAACCGGACAAAACCCGAAATTCTTTGCTGATTTCCTATTCAGAAGAAGAAGTTGAATTCAACTGAACAAGCTTCCTTGTCAAGAAAGAAGAACAAACTTGGAAGGAATACTAACAAATAGGGGTTCTTTCAAGACTTTAAGTCCCAAAAAACACCGAAGACGAAAACTTGAAACAGGGAAAGTAAAAAAGAGAAAAAAAAATGAGGAAAGAAATTGGTTCAAAAAAAACTCAAGGAATGAATAAAACTGACATGATAAAACATAAAGGAAATATATTATAATTGAAGCCTCCTTAAGCAAAAACAACAAATTAAAGGATGGTTATAAAGAAAGTTGAACTCTTGAGAATTGTAATAGAAAAAATTTTACAAACACTTTTTCTCTGTTTCTTTCTCTCTTTTTTTGGGAGGGGCTCTGTTTTTCTCTTGATTGCCCTTTTGCCCTTGTCCACCTATACTCACTGCAACATAGAGGGACTTAAAAAACAACCAAAACCTTAAATTTAACTTGATCAAACTAGCACAAACTCAAAAACCAAAAACTCAAAAACCCAGATAAGGAATTTGGCAAAAGAAACAGAAGAAACAAGTCATAGGCATTCAATCAATCTACGACAAAAACAGGAGTACTTGCAAGACCATGACGTGGTAGAACATATACCTAAGGAAATGAAGAGAGAGAGAGAGAGAGAGAGAGAGATTGTTTTAAGTGAGGAAAAAAAATCTTATCAGATATCCAAGCGAAAGTGAATAACGCGTTTTCGTTGATCAGATAAATATTTTCCAAGAAAGAAAGGGACGGGAAAACAATAAACAAAAAAAAAAAAAAGGGAAATAAAGAGGCGAGAGTGAACGTGAGAGCAGAAAAATCAAATTGCTGAAAACTATATGGGAGAGTGGACTCGAAGTTTCGTGGGGTTGTGAAAGTCTTTGAAGATTAACAAGTTTTTTTTTTTTCCCCTCTCTCTTGTTTGCCATACATTTGAGTTTTGACTTGTAATATTTTATATTTATCAAACCAAAAATTATGTGTGATGTATTCATATTGAATGTACTTTGTACATGTTGACGCTCATAGTGTTAGAGACGTTGGTTTATAGGACTATACAGTCCGGACCAAATAGGCACAAAATTATATAATTTTAAATCTATAAAAATTGAACAACGACCTTTCATATTCGTCTTCATCCTACCTTATCATATATTGTTTGGTTAGGATAGATGTCTAAAAAGCATATGATGTTTTGTATTATTGGATTTTGTAAATAAATAAATAAATATTCCATTATATTTGTGGGTATAAATTTTAAATATTTTATAAATATCATTAAAATTTTATAATTATCTATGTGACCATAATATTGTATAGAAGTGTTTATACAAAAGGATAATATTTAAGGATGATAATTAAAGTAATTAATAATACATAATTAATTATTATAATTAATTATTCAAGTAAAGTATGAAATCTTTAATTGAATAATACTAGTATAAGTAATTTCTATTAAGAATGAAATAGTCTTATCTGAACAGTTAATGTAGCGAGTTATTAAATGAGTACATTGTATATTATGTTGGACTAGGATACAATGTGATATGAAGAACTAAATAATTTTTGTTAAAATATAGCAAATTCTAATCTAATCGACCAATGATCATACATAGAATGATCTTAATCCTGAGTTATTAGCATATTCCTATATATGAAATTTTGTCTTTTGATTTACTCGATACGGATTTAGGAATGCTAATCATGTGCCTTGTATTTTGGAGGTATAATGAAATAAGTAGCTGGGAAGTTTAATATCACGAGATGGACACTATTCATTCTTTATTAAGAAGTAAATCAATAATTTTCTTGAGTATTAAGTCGATGCTTGAATAATATGAACACTCAAAGTCGTGATTAAATTCATGAATTTATTATTCATTAGATAATCAATGGCACTCAAGGATAAAGATATAATTAGGAAGGTTAACGGATATCTACTAGCTCCGATTATGAATTAATTAAGGAAGATCAATTTATATATAATGACTGTATCAAATAGACAACTCTAAATATAAGTAATTATATACAAGAATGTAGTTAGAGTTTTTAGTGGAATAACTCCGGAACTAATAAAAAAGAAATATATTAATTAAACAGTTTAATTAATATATTGGTTTTAGTGGAGCTTGATTTTATAGGTTCATTAGTCCTCATTTCTTCATTGCAAACACTATTTAAACAAGTAGAATTATTGGATTTATTAATTAATTTAAAATTATAGAATTATAAATTAATATCAATCAAAATAAATTAATTATTAATTTATATAATATCACTCAAGATTATTTAATATTAATTATTAATTTTGTAAAACATAGTATGGGTCCCACCCACATTATGCAGTGCATGCATGGCATAGAGAGGTTTCCTATTACTGTGCAAGCTGGTTCTCCAAGTTTCCTGCTTTTAAAAAAAATTCAAAATTTTCTAATTTTGAAAAATAGGATTTTTTCTAATTAGGAATTTAAATTTTGGAGAAGGAAACACAATTGGGTAACAAGCAGCATTCTCTCCCAACATTGTTAGGATTGGCACCACCCATAAAGGAAAGGTCCCTGTGTGTGGTTCTTATCACAGTCAAAAAGCGGGAAGAATATTTTCCTTTATAATTAAATATGAAGAAATTGCAACAAATAGTGGATTTTATAGCTTATTAGTAAATTATACAAGATGTTTTGAAAATATAAAGTAAATAGCATATTTAGTACAAAGCATGATTTATAAGATAAGAAAAAACCCAAAATACCCTTCATTTTTAACAAACCCTAATTTATCACTTTTCCTTACTTTCTCTCTCTCCACTTGCCCCCTTCTCCCATCAAGAACTCCTTCCCTCCCTCCATCCTCTCTTTTTCTCTCTCTGATTTGACAATCTAAATTCAAGTCGACTATCTAACACGACCATATTTGGACGACAACGACAATGAGTTGGAACTGAAAATCTCCGTTGTTAATACAATAGTTTTGTCTTTAAATGAAAATACATTTTTTACATGTTAATACAATATTTCCTGGCATTTGCGACTTTTAGATACGTTTCTAGTAAATTTTTGTATTTATATATATATATATATATAAATTTACATGTTAATACAGTTATTACCAGGTCTGGCATAGTTGTTGGAAAATTTTATATTTCCATAAAAATGTAGTCTTTATATGTTAGTACAGTATTTTTTGGCAGTCGACAATGTAGTTGGTGCCAGTAGTAACCGACGAAATTGCCGATAAATGTTTTTATTATTTGAAAATGCAGTATCAATTTGTAAATACTTATTTCTCAAACATCGTTGGTGCTAGCAAGAGAGGATAGCGAGATATAGAGTAGAGAAAAAGGTAAGGGTATTCTAAGGTTTTTGTCTTAATTTCTCATGAGATAAGTTCCAAGTTCTCATGATGTGTAATTTATTACACATTTTAAAAACATATGTCATTATGTATTAATTCTTAGCCTAAATATGTTATTTGGCTCTTTTCCCCTTAAATATGTGATATCTAATTAAAAAAAAAAAAGGGGAGCTTTCAGAATTAATTAAATAGCCCACTCTATAAATAGAGGTTTCTTTATTGTTTTATGCACTAGTTGTATTATGTGATATCATTCTCACTCCCGTTTTACTCATGCATTGAGCTTAGTGGGAGAAAAAAGTATGTAGAGTGATTCGGTAGAAAACCTAATTCTTTTTATGCCTGTGGCGTCCAGCTCAGGTGTACTCCCTCAAGCCTCCATAGGACTCACTTTGCGGGGCCCCCAGACTTATGGCTCTTATTGATAGACCATCCCCGTGCCACCCACTCATCCGTACTGTCCCTTCTGGGGACCTCTAGCCTCTCAGGGTTTTTCTTTCGCGTCCCTCGGGTTCGAACCTCAAACCTCCCTTAAGAGGTTCTTATTTCCTTCTCGAGTACCAATTGAGCTAC
>CAMOHE010035640.1:0-18674 GCA_946598075.1 Artocarpus hirsutus
CCAATAGGGATATAGACAACATAACAATCTTTACATGAATAAAGCGCCCAACTTTATTCCCTCGATTGTGGATCTTATGATTTAGACTGTCACCTTAAGAATCGTGTCTTCTGCATAATCTGTCCATCATATGCCCAATTCTTAAAGGTTTAGACCGACAGTCTCAGACTATTGTTTGCTTATCATACATTCAACAAATATGAACGTAAAGAGGACAAGATTTGGTATATGAATAATAAATGAATTCTTTATTGATAAAAATGTCTTCAAAAACTCATTATATTTTTACTCCTTAGGGCATACATGTCTAACAGTATCCCTATAGGATTATCCATAATCGGCTTAAGAATAAGTTCTGTCTTACCTTCCCGATTATTTTTATCTTATGTTCCATTATCTCACCATCAAAAAACTTACCATCCAAAGATAGTATACCATTCGGTTACACCTATATATCCAAATGGTTGAGCGTTCTAGTTTTTCAATTACAGGATAATGCATGTAAGAGGATATCACTACTCTTAAAGAGGAGCGGATTCCATGTCTATGAATAACAAGTCTACGCTATTAAGAGTCATGCCTCTAACGTACCGGTGTGAGTACCGCTATTAAAATGTAGATGTCACCCTTTGGTATATCAAAAAACGCAAGTCAATACAACAGGCCCACTATTCATCTCAGGATTAAGACACAATACATTTGATTGTCTAAAGTGAATAGATTTGCCGAGACAGAATTATTAATTTAAATCAATTTACTTTATGTTGCGATTCAACACATCGTCACCTATGACAATGTGCTAATGTTTTTATTCATAGAGTCCACCTCTGATGGTCAAGACAAACCATCTCTCGTTACAGATATAGATAACATAACAATCTTTGCATTAATAAAGTGCCCAACTTTATTCGCTCGATTGCGGATCTTATGATTTAGACCGTCACCTTAAGAATTGTGTCTTCCATATAATATGTCCATTATATGCCTAATTCTTAAAGGCTTAGACCGACAGTCTTAGAATTTTGTTTGCTTAACACACATGCAACTAATATGAACATAAAAAGGACAATATTTAGTATTTAAATAATAAATAATTTCTTTATTGATAAAAATGTCTCCAAAAACATATTACATTTTTACTCCTTAGAGCATACATATCTAACAAACTGGATTTTGTAATTAATGACTTTCCATATTTGCATTTGGGTCAAGTATGACACATTGTCTAAGCATGCATGTGGAAATTTGGATTTTCACTATTAAGTGTTGAACCCTATTTGCAAAAAGTTGATTATTAGGACAAGAATAGATAAATTTAGTAAAACACAATTAGAGTAGCGATTCTAATCAAAATTGTTAAAGTGGTTTTTTTCATAAAATTTAAACCAAAAATTTATTAGTACCACAAAATATGATTCCGACCAAATTCTAAATATGCTATTAAATGTTTTAGACAAATAAGGAAAAAAATTTATCCTTTCACCATCAATTCATTACTTACTTTTTAGTAAGTCGGTTCATCATTTAAATTTTAGCAGCACTTTTATTCTCTATCTTTCTATTTTCTGCTTTATTTCAAAACTCTATTTCTTTTTGGTTTTGCTAAGCATGCCATATGATCAACTTAAGTTGTTCGATTCAAGATGACTATGGCGAACTAATAATTAAACAATTTGATGTATCGAAAAGAATTTGTTCACAAAATTTCTCGGGATATGAAGGGCCAAATGTATAACATTAGGTACCAAACTATATATTTTATGGAAGTGCTCCTAATACGAGGGGAAAAAGAATCCAAATATACATGAACATTATTTTGGGCATACGCTCTCCACAAGGAATAGAGCAAAAAGACCTAATAATTGGAAATTTATTAGTAATTCCTGTCCTATTTATAAAACGATCATATAAAATCGCTTGCTAAAAAGAATATTAAGCATGTGTGGAATATAATGTCATCATATAAATGTCTTGCTTCTAATTTTCTATAGTAACTAAAACTAGCATGTATAAAACACTTACCCCAAGGAGAGAAAAGATTCTTGAACCCTTATATGGCATGATAACTGAATTTGAATTTAAACTTTCCAATTATAAAGGGTTATTTTTTATAATGAGAGTTTTGTAGACCCTATTAATATAAGGAATTAATGCCAATGTTAAGGGTGAGCTCGATGCCTTCACCGAGGAGCCTTACTCTAGGTGGTCAGCAACCCAGCTCAGGTAAGCTACATGGAACTAAAAATTGATCCCAACGAGCTTGGATCACTTATTTGAGGTGCTTTTTAGGGTCCCTCAAGCTGCACCACAATTGGTTGCCTCCTCGAATCAGGCACTTGCTTGAGTCAAATTCTTTTCACTTGAAAGTGGGCTGCTACTCGCCATTACTGGCCAACAGATGATAGACAACTCATCGTTGAATGGGAAACAATCCACCTACGAAGGGCACGACACTTGTCCTCTGCCTCCTGACATGCCTTGATAAGACACACGGGTCATGGGCAAAACCCACCTAACACTCGGTCTAAGTGGCAACCTATAACTAGGGTGCATTCATTGCATGCAGGGGCATATATGCTCCTTCTCACCTAACAAGCTCCCATTCTCTATCGAACAACCCTTGCCTTGAGCATCAAAGAACCCTTGTCTATTGACCGACCAGTCTTTTCCTCTCTTTGAAGCATCCCTCCTCTTGTTGCAAGTACACCTAAATAGGCAGAGACGAGCAGGAAAGAGCTAAGCACTATGCGCAACAGCACATGGTATTGATGTACCGCTAAACTTTGGTAAGCATTAACATTGTGGTGCTAGAAGGAGGGCCACCCATGCCTTCATTTGAAGACTTCAACCATAGAAGGCCAGCAATCTGAGATGGTAACTCAAGGTAATACCTGAGATGAGGCTATTTGACAAGAAGGGTTAGGAGATGCCCAAAACAAAAATCATAATCCAACCAGACCTAGGGGCCATCTTTGAGCCGCAAGATCCCATTCTAGGGGTCAAAGAAGTGCAGTGAGGGCTGAACAAATGCAAGATCTAGTTGTCCAATAGCCTATCCGGAAACTAACCAATGCTATTTGAATACTTACCAAGCAACTCACATAGCAAGCACAGCGCCAAGCGGCTGTTGGCCTCCTACCTCCAGCCCTGGTTGACCAAGCTAGGGGTCAAACAGGACGAGATGCCACCGACCTCAATGAAGCTGACTCCAAGTGCTCCAGATCTACACATGGCTCTCGGCTAATAATAGACTCATCCAGGAAGGATGCCTTGGCCAGCAAGGAGCACGAGCTCCGTCACTACAAGGCTCACGAACATCCACGATTGATCGGTTTAGGTGCCCGGGGAGAAGCACAGCAGGGTCGCCAACCCTGGGCAGGTGATCAGGTTCAAGACAAAGCACCCTATAGGGTCAAACTATCTGAAGATACCATAGTCGCCAATTTTGGGAGTTGTAGTGTTAATTCGATGAAATCTACAACAATCGCTTTAGCTTGGAAGACATAGGTGCCTTAGACCCGTTGTTCATGGACACTATCATGCGAGCCCTTATGCCGCCTAAATTTAAGGTCTGACAAATCAAGGCCTATGGCGAGACCGCAGATGCTGATGAGCATGTTGAATTGTACCGAGGACACATGCTCCAACAAAACATCAGTGATGTAGCCATGTGGAAGGCATTTTCTCTAACCCTAATTCTACCAGCTCGGCAATGGTTCTGACGACTTAAGCCAGCTTCTATCACTTCTTTTCGGTAGCTCTTTGATGCCTTTTCGACGGCCTTCTCCATGACTAAAACAAGGAGGAAGGAAATTACTTATTTATATACTGTTAAGCAAGGAGATGGCAACATCAAGGACTATATAAAATGGTTTACACCAGTAGGCCTTGAAGTCAAGCACGTCAAAGACGAGACCATGAAGCATGCTTTTGAAGGGGTCTTCGAGTCGAAAAGCTTGCCTAGTCATTTGCATTTGAATAACGGAGTACATTTTCTTAGATGCTCTGCCACACGCAAAGGTACACCGATGTAGCTGAATACATGAAAAGCCACAAAATAGAAGCTAGTAGTAACGGCACGAGGAAGGAGAAGAAGTAGAGGACAGCACCTAAACAGACCAACGTCAAGCAAAACAAGAAGCAAAAGAAGGAAAAGAAAGCCGAGATGCAAAAGGTGCTGACCAAAAGTTTCAAAGCTACACGCCCCTGGTATCAAGCATAGATGAAGTACTTGCCTAGGTGAGTAGAAAGAACCTATTGGTTGATCCGCCCAAGCTTAAGGGCATCAAAGCAAAATGAGACCAAAGCAAATATTGCAATTTTTACAAGGATATGGGACATAATACCCATGACTGTATTTAGCTCAAGGACCAGATCGAGAGACTAGTCTGAGACAGACATTTGTTGGAGTTTGTAGAGCAAGTTTTAACTCTACGCTCTGCAGCTAGGAGAGACGACCAATTGGGACGAGACGCATTAAACTGCCCACGCAACGATGGCAAGAGTGCCCTAGAACCCCTGAACATTGTACATATGATTTTCAAAGGGCCTGTGACCGAGGACACATCAGTGGGCGATGGACATACATCCGAGAAGCTCTGTTGGTAGAAAGAGGCGAGCTCATTAATATGTCCAAACATGTCAATAAAATTTGCGGCCAACAAAACATGTCGATCACTTTTACAAAAGAGGAGGCAGATAAATTAATTCATCTACACAGTGATGCTCTTTTGTGAATTGCACATCACCAATTACATAGTACAGCACGTGCTGATTATTAATGGTAGCCCAGCTAACATTTTATTATAGCAAGAGTATGATAAGCTGAAGATCAACAATGGTACCCTTGTCGTAGTCCTGACCATGCTTTATGGCTTCATAGGTGAATGCATCTGAGCAGTCGGGAAGGTCAGCCTATCGATCACCTTCGATGAGGGTACTGCTTGTGTGACACGCGTGGTCAACAAACCCACCTAGTATAATATTATTATCAATTGTCCAACGCTAAATGCACTTAAGTTGTGGTCTCCACTTACCACTTGGCCATGAAGTTCCCAATGGACAATGGGGTTGGGGTAATCAGGTCATGACAGAAAGATTCCCAACCTTGTTATGCTAACGTTGTCAAAGCAGCATCAGCTCAGCAATTGAATGTCTCGGCAATATAAAAGGTTGACAAAATATAGTTCCCAACCGAGTCGACGCCTAAGATGCTTTTCAACCTTGACCCCTATATGCCCGAGGAGGAAGTGAGGGCCACCCCCGTTGAGGATTTTGTGCCATTCATCCTAGACCCAACACATCCTGACCGTACAATCCAACTTTACTCTCAACTAAAACCTGAGGTCTGGGCCAACCTAGAGAAGCTCCTCATGGAGTATCGGGATGTGTTCGCATGGTCTCATGAGGGCATGCCTGGCATTGATCCCAGTATAATCTGCCACTGGCTTAATATCCAACTAGACTACAAGCTGGTTATTCAAAAGAGAAGGGCCTTCAAATGGAAAATGGCATGTTTGTATAGACTACACTGATTTAAATAAAGCCTACCCCAAGGACTACTTCCCGCTACCTTGAATAGACTAGCTCATCGTTGTAACTACCGGGCATGAGCTACTCAGCCTCATGGATGCTTATTCCGGCTATAACCAAATACGGATGGCCGAGGAAGATCAAATAAAGATGGTCTCTGTTACCGACCAAGGGCTCTATTGTTACGTAGTAATGCCCTTTGGACTTAAGAATGCCGGGGCTACTTACCAATGCCTAGTCAATAGAATGTTTGCTCAGCTGATCGACAAAACCATGGAAGTCTATGTCGATGACATGCTAGTTAAATTCGTCCGAGCAATGGACCACATGGCCAATCTCCAAGTGAGCTTCGACATTCTCTAGACTATGGGATAAAACTCAACCTAACGAAGTGTGCGTTTGGGGTTAGCTTGGGCAAATTCCTTAGATTTTTGGTCAATCAAAGAGGGATCGAGGTCAACCCAGCTAAGTCTTAAGCTGTTATAGACATGCATTCACCACGGATAGTAAAAGAGGTATAGAAACTCACAGACATGGTAACGGCCCCCTCCAAATTTTTCCCCCCAGTCTATCGACAAGTGCCATCCCTTTTTTCAGGCACTCAAGGGGAGGTTTGAGTGGAGCAGAGCATGTGAGGGAGCCTTCTAGAATTTAAAGAGGTACTTGGCCACACCATTGCTCCTATCCAAACCTTTACTAGGAGTAGTTTTGTATGCCTACCTTGCCATGTCAGAAAAGGCTATTAGCTTGATCCTTGTCCAAAAAGAAGAAGGGGTTCAAAAGCCCATCTAATACATGAGCCATGCGTTCTAGGTTGTTGAGGAGAGATACCCACCGCTTGAAGAATTGGCATTCATCTTAGTTACCTCAGCTTGAAAACTGCAGCCTTATTTTCTTGGCCATATTATACGAGTTTCGACGAGGTTCCCCCTCTAGTAAGTTTTTTAGAGCCCGAAGATATCAAGATGAATGGCCAAGTGATTGATCAAACTTGGCCAATACGACATTCATTTCATGCCGAGGATAGCTATCAAGGCCTAGGCCTCATAGATTTCATTGTCGAGTTCATTATTGTCAGGTAGAGCATGCCCTTAGCCGAGAAAGCACCTTTCAAAGACCTAGACACCCCTAGCTACAATGGAGATGATTGCGCTCATATGATGGAACCATAATGGAATCTATTTGTAGATGGATCCTCCTATGCAAAGGGTTCGGGTGCCAAGCTCGTTCTAACAAGCCCAGATAGAGACAAGACAATCTACGCACTTCGATTTGATTTTAAGGCCTCTAATAATGGGGCAGAGTATGAAGCACTTCTGCCCAAACTCAGAATCGCTAAAGATCTCAAAGTAGACCACATAGTCATTCATTGTGATTCCATGCTTGTCATCCAATAAGTCACTAGGGTGTTTCAAGCCTAAACTGAATCCATGATCGTATATTTACAAGAGGTCAGGGCATTGGTCAGGCAATTCAAATCTTATTCATTCAAGTAGATCCCTAGATCAAAAAACTCTAAGGCCGATGCGCTTGCTTGATTAGCCTCGAGCCTAGGCGACAATGAGCTAACATCGGTTTCCATTGAAAGGCTAGCCAAGCCAAGTATTAATAAAGAAGTTGCAAGTGTAGCTAAAGACCAAGAGACCACTTGGATGGACCCGATCATCCGATACCTGACCATAGCCAAATTGCTTGGCTCCCAAGAAGAGGCACGTTGTATCTACAATAGGTTAGCCCGGTATTCGATGATCGATGAAAAACAATATCGGCAAGGCTACACTACACCACGTTTAAAGTGCGTAGGGCTTAGAGAAGCCCAATATCTGATGAAGGAGATTCATGAGGGGCTGTGTGGTGATCATTTTGGGGGCGATCCCTAGCCCAGAAATGTCTTCAATAGGGATATTATTGGCCAACCACAGAGTAGGACTGTAGAGACTTTGTGTGGAAGTGAATAAAATGTCAACAGTTTATGAGGGTGCTCAAACACCATACCAAGCCCTTTTCCTCGATAACATCAGCATGGCCTTTTGCTAAGTGGGCCTTCAATCTTATCGGCCCTCTTCCTCAAGCCTGGTCTTAGTTTAGGTACTACATTGTGGCTGTTGACTACCTCACTCAATGGGTGGAGGTAGAACCTTGCACCAACATGATCGAAGCCAAGTGCACAAACTTTGTATGGAAGAACATCATTTGTCGATTTTGAATCCCTTATACCATCGTTATCGACAATGCAAAGTAGTTTGAATCCTCAAGTCTCCTCTGCCTATGTGAGCAACTCGGTATGAAGAAAGTCTTCTCTTCTCTGAGCTACCCTCAGAGCAATGGGCAAGTTGAAGTTGTCAATAAAATGATCAAGGATAACCTAAAGAAAAAGCTCGAGGGCCTCAAAGGGGCATGGATTGACGAGCTTTAAAAAGTGCTTTGGGCCTACCAAATAATGGCCCGAACTGCCACCTGGTAGAAGTAGGACTGTCGAGCTTCAGGGTCGAGCAATATGAAGAAATTCAAAATGTCGAAGCCATAATGTTGGAAATTGATTTGCTCGAGGAGAAGAGGAACCAAGGTGCAATATGTAATGAAGCTCAGAACCAGGTCATTGCTCGGTACTATAACAAATAGGTCCAATCGAGAAGCTTCAAGGTGGGAGATTTGGTGCTAAAGAAGGTCACCGTTTAGCAACCCAGGTTAGGGGTCTTTCGATCCAAAGTGGGACAAACCATATAAGGTTGTTGGAATTGTTTGAGCAGGCACCTACAAAGTATCTGATATGGAGGGCAACTTGCTCGGTCATCCTTGGAACTACGAGCTCCTTAGAAATTCTTTTGCTAACCGACACCACTCTTTTTGACCTTTGGCTACATTCTTTTTATAACTAGCCCTACTAAATAGGACTAGAATGTAAATATTATACATCAATGAGAATTTAAATTCCTACATTGTTCCATAGAGCAATGTGTGTTATGGAAAATATAACTCCCAAAAAGGGAGGCCATAACTCCGAACCGAGGGACCAAACAATAACTCCTGAAGAGGGAGAGTCGTCCCAACAAACCAATAGTTTATCGCTGTATGGACCACCCAAATAATGTAGCCCTAGCACGGCTATGCCTGACTAACATTAGACTTGTAAAAGTTCCAATGAACTTTAACAAGTCTAAGGGGGGACGACAATAGGGTATAAGGCACCATACGCCATTGTGCTCTGCCCGACCAAGGTATGGGACTTCCTTGCTTGGCTAAACTCGGTGATCACTTTTTCCTAGGATGTTTCATTCTGAGTAACGTTTAACTTGGAAAATACCGAGACGCTAAACTCAACGAGAATGCAATTGGAAAAATGAGTTTGGAATCTCTGATTTAAAAACATGCTCCCCTAAGGAACATCCAACTTGGAAAACCCTCGATTCAATTCCACTCCCAAGAAGCACTTAACTCTGAGGAGGGAGGTTCAAACTTCCTTCCTGGGGAGTTGCCCCACAAGCTTTCGAAAAGAGAAATTTTTAATCTAAGGAAAGTCACACTTTGGAAAAGAAAATTTAAAAATCAAAACTAGAAGGAAATGCCGAGAAGCGATCAACTTGGAAGAAAATAAAAATTTTTATTACAGGAAGTGGTGGGGAGGTACAAACAATTGGGCACCTCTTAAGGCTAGATAAAGGAAAGGAAAAATAAAAATTAGCTTTGGTTTCGTCCCTGACATCTCTGTCTCTGCCCTAGTCGTCCCTATCATCTTCACCATCCACTTCGATGACCTCCTCTTGTCTGGGCTGTTGTGCTTCGTCCTGTTCTGGCTCAACAATGAGTGACTAGTGGAAGCCTGTTGCCTCTGGATGTTTCCTAATGAGATAGTCTTGGAGGTCAGTCATCCCAAAGTAGTAGTAGTCGACATACTCTGGGGACGCCTTGAATTCCTCTATGGCCTAGTAAGGCGGCGAGGCAACTCCTCCTAGAATCATTGTTGCTTGGCTTCGAAGGCCTACAGCTGATCCCTAAGGTTGACAACCTCGTTCTTTGACTGGACGGCCTCTATACTTGCTTTTTTGGCTGCCTTCCTCGCTTCCTCTATCACTGCCTTGGCCTAGTCGACCCCTTCCTTTGCCTTTCTCGCCTCATCCTCGGCTTGGGAAAGAGCTTTCTTGATTTGTTCTAGCTCGATGTTCTTAGCACCGAGCTCTTTCTCGACCTTGTCCTTTTCAAAGGTAGTCTTCTTATGCCTCTCTTTCTCTAGGTTGAGCTCCTTTCGTCCTACCATGTAGGCTAGGTCTAAGAAGGTGCATGCCTGAGAAGATAAAAGTTAGTACACAAAAAACAAGTCAAAAGAAGCTCGATATAGAATTTTCACTCACCTTGGCAGCGGAACGGAAGGCAATACAAGATCGGCCCTTGAAGTTCTCTCCTTGGAGGTTCTTTAGGAACGACTCCTCAGGAATAACATCCTCGAGGTGCTCGAGGATACGATGACGGTAATTTGGTTGCCTCCTCAGAGGATCTCTCATGGGAGGCACCACGGCAGTTGTGATAGTGGGAGGTTGGGTCTCACCTAACGAAGCCCTAGTCCTCATTGGCGGAGGTGGGGCAACTTGGATTGTTTAGGTTGTTCGTTCAGACCATGATGGCTGCTCAGACCGTGGTGGCAGCTCTGGCCTCCGGGTCTTCTTCCTTTTGTTCCCAACCACTACCTTCCCCTTTTGGCAACGAAGGTGCTCTGTCATGGCATGCCTTTCCTCTACGTTACTTGGTCGAGAAGACATATCTATAGAACCAAGAAAATCAAGACAAGCTTGACAAAAAAAAAAGAAAAAAACTTAAAGCTCACCTCTGATCCAAAAGTTGGCTAGACGGGTATAGGAACTGGATCATGTCCCTAAGGTCTCATCTGCTACGGGTGGCCCTACGTCAAAGGAGCCACTCAACAAGTCCTTAGTTTTGGATGATGATGGCTCCCTCGTCGGCCATCCAGATCTAGAAGTGCTCGTCCTTAAGATGTCGGCTATGCTTGGCTTCGCCATTATCACCTACCCGGCTGACCGGGCAAGTTGGATGACAAAAAGGGATTGGTTTGTTGGATTCCCCAAACCAGCCACAACAGAAAAGGGTTTCTTTCCCAAGTAGGAATGCTTGTTGTCTCGTGGCCTTCAGCTTCTTAAATAGGTCTTTGACTACCTTGATGATGTAGCTCGGCTCCCATGGCCTCTTAGACCACACGTGCCCTTGTTCAAATGTCCTTGGGACATGCTGATCCACAAGGATAGCCTCACCAACCTGGGCTAGATAATTTCTACCGACATAGAACCACTTGAACTTCCAAAGCTTGTCCAAGTCAAGGTTGCCCAGAATAAAGTCCTTCTTGAAGCTAGTGACGTAATACCAGCCAGACTATGGGGGAAGCTTCTTCATCTTGTACACTTGTTTGAAGGCCTCTTATGGCATCTCAATAGCCCAGTGGTACCTCCACAGCACATACATCCCGATCAACGACCTGTAGCTGTTCAGGTTGAGTTAAGCCAAGAACACATTTAAGTCGTTAAGTGCTCGATGGAGGAATAAGTGGAATAGTAGGGGCAGCCCGACCCTGAAGAACTCCGCGTACAAAGTTATGCACCCCTCAGCTAGAGTCAAGGGCAAATCATTCTCCTCGGGTGCGACGAGGACAATGTCATCTAGGACATCAAATACTTGGTGCAAGTCCTCTAGCTGGGATTATGTCAATGCACTAGAGTAGGCCGTTGCTGATGTCTGCCCGGGCTAGGATATGTTAGACGTGTATGCCCTAAGGAGTAAAAATGTAATGAGTTTTTGAAGACTTTTTTATCAATAAAGAATTCATTTATTATTTATATACCAAATCTTGTCCTCTTTACGTTCATATTTGTTGAATGTATGATAAGCAAACAATAGTCTGAGACTGTTGGTCTAAACCTTTAAGAATTGGGCATATGATGGACAGATTATGCGGAAAACACGATTCTTAAGGTGACGGTCTAAATTATAAGATCCGTAATCGAGGGAATAAAGTTGGGCGCTTTGTTCATGTAAAGATTGTTATGTTGTCTATATCCCTATTGGGTGATAGTTTATCTTGACCATCGGAGGTGGACTCCGTAAATAGAAACATTGGGACGTTGTCATAGGTGATGACGTGTTGGATCGGGACATAAAGTGAATTGATTTGGATTAATAATTCTGTCTTGGCTAATCGATTCGCTTTAGACAATCATTTGTATTGCATCTTAATCCTGAGATGACTAGTGGGCCTGTTGTCTTGATTTGTGTCTTTTGATGTGCCAAAGGGTGACACCCACATCTTAATAGTGGTATGCATGCCGGTATATTGGAGGCATAATCTCTAAATAAAGTTGTTTTAATTAGATAACTTCTCTATTGGGTTATTTGAATTAAAACTAAGGCTTTATCCTATAGAATCTCGGGTGGAAAGTTCGGCATGCCGATCCTAAAGTTTGGCCTGCCGATGCGGCAAGTTCGGCCTGCCAATGTGCGAATTAAAAATCACGTGTTTTCATGCATTTTTATGCGTATCTTATCCGATATTGACCCGAATTTGATTCTGTTTTGAATTTTTGAGACCTTATCTGATAAAGAATGACCCTAGACCCAACCTCTATAAATAGGGAGTGAGTTTAATGAGTTATTTAGATCAATTGAGAGATTAAGAGTGATACTCTGCGGGTGAGAATCTGAAACTCCCTGAGAGCTCTTGTTCACTAATCATGAACACTAGCTTTGAGTTCTCTCAATTGGTTGGAAGGAGAGTCACCTTGAGGAAGAGCTGTACGTGTGAGCCCACACTCACTCCGATCGTGGATAGAGAATAGCAAAGAAGACCAATTGGTTGAGGCTCTTCTGGAACGTTACTTCTCTGCACAAATTTCGGAAGCTTTTCGGCGAATACAAGGTTAGTAAGATCAAGTTAATTTATACATACAGCATGTCAAACTTGTGTTTTGGAAAATACACTAATTTAAAAATTTTTTAAAATTTTGCTACGTATTATTTTTCCATCAGGATACACGATAAGCAGTCACTCCCCAAACTCGAGTGACCACAACCCTTTCGGCCTCGTCTTCGGCTGTGCTCACCTCCGGCTCTGCCACCTCGATCGCTTTTTCTTTGTCAAAAATATCGACGGTCTACCTACAACCTAGACAAGGGCCCCAAAATTTTGACCCAAGGTGCTAGGCACATCGACAGCTACCTCCAGCTTGGCCCGCTCTTAGGCTATAACTCAGGACGTGCCAACAGAGGCTACACTGATGTAGGGATCCTCGACCCTACACGGTCTTACTGGGCACCCTCCGTCCATTAAGTCGAGAAACTCCTACTCGAGTACCGTCTTGACATTGACCCTTAATATTTCAGCAAGCCAACCCCCTCCATCTTGTTCCAGTGATAATCCTTCTATGTCGACCTCCATGGAGGTTGACTCCTCGGACTCAGTGCTACTATCTGACCAGGAGACGTTAACGTTATGGGAGTCCAAAAGGTCACTCATTTTCTCACGCTCCTTGGGAAATTACATGATCAGGTCATGAAAACTTGGGAATGAAGAGTTCTTGGGTTGTCAACTACGGCTTAGTAGCTAAAAACTCTAGGGTAGCGAGGTGTAGTGTAGATTGCACGTGAAAATGACAGGGAGAAAAACCCTATTTATAGCCACTCCAAGTGCAAAACCCTAGTGCAAAAAACAAAGAGGCGCAATGATTATGCCTATCAGGGAATAACTCTATTGCATTACAACACATGTCCCTCCGAGCTTCATCGCGTGACCTTTCATTTCCTACTACCTTAGGACGCTGTTTAGACTTTCATCCTGAGCTGACCTCACCCACTCGGCTTAGTCCATTCGACCGAGCATCAACTAGGTGAACTGGGGGGCTACTATTGAGGGTGACCTCGACGCCTTCACCAACAAGCCTTACTCTAGGTGGTCAGTAACCTAACTTGGCAAAGCTATGTGAAACTAAAAACTGATCCCAATGAGCTTGGATCACTTATCCAAGGTGCTTTTTAGGGTCCCTCGAGTCGCACCGTAATTGGTTGCCTCCTCAGATTAGGCACTAGCTTGGGTCAGATTCTTTTCACTTGAAAGTGGGCTGCTTCCTCCATTACTAGCCAACAAATGACAGACAACTCACAATAGGATGGGAAACAATCCACCGACAGAGGGCACAACACTTGTCCTTTGCCTCCTGACATGCCTTAATGTGACATACGGCTCATGAGCAAAACCCACCTAACAACTGGTCCAAGTGGCAACCTATAAATAGGGTGCATTTATTGCATTCAAGGGGATATATGCTCCTTCTCACCTAACAAGCTCCCATTTTCTGTCGAATAACCCCTGCCATGAGCCTTGGAGAGCCCTTGTCTATTGACTGACCAGTCTTTTCCTTGTCTCTAAAATGTCCCTCCTCTTGTTACAAGTATACCCAAACAGGCAAAGATGAGCAGGGAGGAGCTAAGCACCATGCGCAGCTGCACGTGGTGTTGATCTGCCGCTAAACTCTGGTAAGCATCAACAACCATATTTTACTTAAATGTCCAAATTCAAATATTATTATTTAATGATTATTAATTAGTTGTGCAAAACAGATATTTTAGTAATTATATTAAATAAGATCCTCATTTTTAAGTATGTAAATGTTAAAAACAAAATCGAATTGTTTCTCATTACACCATTAAATAAGTAAATAAACACTAAAAATTATGAATGAACAATCCTATTAGTATTTACTATTACTTTACGTTACTTTACAATCCGATTGTCATGCCCTAGAGTATGGGAGGTGACATGGTAGGTTAATTAAGTTAATTAATAAGAAATTTTAATTAAACACAAGATAAAGAAATTAATTAGTTATGAAAAATGTGATAATTTAGAATCCTTTTTTAACAAATATTTAAAATCATTTAATAAACAAATAAAAATAACGAAGCAACCAATAGAAAATAATAAAAATCATAAAGAAAGTATAAGAAATGCGAGTTGGGTCCCACTGACCCACATCTTGTGCACACACATAGTACTGACAACATTAAATACAACCACAGTTCAAAATAAAGAGAGAAAGTTAAAGTAGTATATGCCTTGATTTTATTATTCAAATAACTTACTTGGTACTTTTACTGCTCCGATGTCCTGTTTGTGGACTCTTTTTCGATCCTAAGTTGAAATCCACCTAGAGGGGGAAAGGGATTTAAAAACAAATAAAATGTAAGCGAAAGGCTCAATAGAACTATATTTTAAAAACATTTAATTTCAAAAGGAAAATTTCATTATTTAGGAGATTATTTAGAAAATAGACTTAAATAAATGAATAAATAAAATTCAATAAAATTAGTCTTACCAAAACTGTTTATTGGTCGACCAGAAAGAATATCATTTTCTTTTTAGGGCAAACCATATATGCAAAACTACCGTAGTGGCCTAGCTGGGTTTCAAGACCTACCCCTAAGGTCACGCGCTACATGACCCTATCTCTGATATGGCATCATGCCCATATCTATATATCTTTTGATAATTATTAAAAATTTCTTCTTAACAAGTATTTTCATTTACATTTATTATGAGGTTTATTATGAACATCACCTCAATCTGCTGTTTATGAAAACAACCAAAGAAAATCCCTTTTTCTCATTCCATCATTGAAAACATTTTTGTTAAAATTTCTTTTAAGGCCAAATCATTTTAAAAACTAGGTTACCAAGGAAAAGGGTAGAAGTCCTACCTCAATACTCGTGTTGGTGCCCTACACCGTAATCTTGGTCCACTACACGTTAGCTTCGTGGAACCACAAACAATCTTAAATGTATAATAAATAAGTCTATTAGTATCTAGCTTAAGATATCTCACATTGCTAAACTATTTCATGGTATCCTAGTGTGCCATTTGTAGTTATAGAGTCATACTATAACATTCAAATCTTAATCTAGGTTCAAAACAGTAAATACGAGTGAAAAATAACAAAATTTTACCATACCCGGTCAGCCTACCTGTCACCCTGGTTCAGCTTGCTGAACTGTGCAGTTCGGTCTATCAAAAAACCAGGTTCGATCGATCAAACTTTTCCAAGTTTGGCCTACCGGACATATGAATCCAGCCTGTTGAACCCATGAATCTAGCCTGCCGAACACGAAGTTTGCCTACCGAACTAAAAAATTCCAGAATTTTTCAAGCATGGGTTTTCGACCTCCTCGAGCCCAAATCCTCATTTCAACTTTTTTTCTCAATTCTCAATTCTCAAATGAAAAATCTTAATTCAAATCTATTTTTGATCAAACAAAGCATAGATTCTAGTTATTTTAAGTTTCTCTAACTTAGATCAAAGGTTTTCTAAGCTTAGGAAAGCTTAAATTTCAAAATACCAAGAAATTAGAAAAATTTAGAAAGTTTTGAAATTTAAAACTAACCTTGGATTTAAGCTTTAAATCGAGTTTATAACCATCTAAACGCGTTCTCGAGCTTCCAATTTGTTGAAAAACTAAAGCTTTAACTTAATTTTTTTTTGAATTGGAGAGAGAGAAGAGAAAGAGAGAGTTACAGAGAGGGAGAGATGAAAGAAGGAGAGTGAAGGAGAGAGAGAACGAGAGTAAGGGGGACTGGGAAGAGAGAGGGAGAATAAATAGAGAGAAAAATAGGCGGTTTTACTATGTGAAAACTGTGTGTTGTTCATGGTTTTGTAAAATAGGCATTTTTGACATTTGACAAATTGTTTTGTTCCAAATATTTAAAATAACAATTAAAATAATTAAAAGTAATTAAAAATCATTAAAATAATCAAAAACAACTTTAATATGAAAAGTTCACAAAATGATCAAATTAAGTTTAAAACATTCATTATGGCACACTAATCCACCATTTTACACACTAATATCACTTAATTAATTTTGGCATGTTACAACTCTCCACCCCTAAAAAAAATTTTGCCCTCGAAATTTACAAATTGGTTTAGAAACAAAACAAACCCATCCATATCGGAGCTGTTTCTAGAAGCAACTTAATACCAAATTCAATCTCTCGATTGGGTGGTAATCTAGGCAACTCGTCGGGAAAGACATATCCAAACCCATCCACCACTGGGATTGCTACATTTCCTCTCAAGGTACTTGTAATACCCCAAAGTTAATTAAATGGTATTAGAATGCTAAATGGTGGATTAGTGTGCCCTAATGAACATTTTAAATTTAATTTGAATGTTTTGTGAAAATTTAGTAACCTTGTATTATTTTACTCTTTTAATGATTTTTTATTATTCTAAATTGTTTTTAATTGTCAATTTAATTTTCAATAAAACAATTTGATTTGAAAACAGTGTGTAGTTGCACACAGTCTTGTGCAACTAATTTTCTCCCTCTTTTTCTATTTATTTAACTTTTTCTCTCTCTTCTCTCATTTCTCACTCGCCCACTCTCTCTCCTCTCTCACTCTCTCGGATTCTCTCACTCTCTCTCATTCTCTCTCCAAATTTTTGAATCAAATTTTGATTTTCAAGCTTCAGGTTAGAAGATTGAAGGCTCGGGAGCGAGATTCAACAACAAAAACATCGTTTTCAAGCTTCGATTCGAGGTTAGTTTTCAAAATTTCAAAATTTTTTATATTTTTCAAATTTTCTTCTATTTTGAAATCTAAGAGTTTCTAAGCCTAGAAAAGCTTCAATCTAAGTTAGATGGACTTAGATTAGCTAGAATACCAACCTTGTTTGAACAAAAACGGATTGAAATCAACATTTTTCATTTTTCCTCTATTTTTCTATTTTTTGGATTTATTTGAAAATCTTGTTTTAATCCATTAAAAAGTGTTCTACTATGATTTTCTATTGTTTGTGATGATTACCCATGCCTGAGAATTGAGAAAACATGTTGAAATTGAGAATTTGGATTCGGGATGCTGAGAACCCGTGCGTGGAAATTTCTAGAATTTTCCAGATCGGCAGGCCGAACTTCATGTTCGGTAGGCTGGATTCAAGAGATCAGCAGGCCGGATTCATCCGATCGGCAGGCCAAACCTAGAGATGTTTGACCGACTGAACCTGCTCTTCCGGCAGGCTGAACTGTGCAGTTCGGCAGGCCGAACCAAGACGACCGACAGGCCAACCGGGCATGGTGTAATTTTGTGATTTTTTACCCGTTTTCACTGTTTTGAACCCCGATTGAAATTCCAACTTTATAAAATCATTTTATAAACCTAAAAGGCACACTAGGACACCATGAGATTATTTAGTACTATAAGATACCTCAGGTTAGATACTAATGAACTAAGTTACTATGCATTTAGGATTTGTGCGTGGACCCGCGGAGCTAACATATAACGGACTGGGATTACGGTGTGGGACACAGACACGGATATCGAGGTAGGACTTCTACCCCTTCTTTGATATCCAGTTTTAAATATTTTGGCCTCAAAGGGATTTTTACGAAAATGTTTTCAAATGATTTGTTGACAAATGATTTTATTAATTGTTTTATGAAATAATAGGTTGAGGTGGATTTCATAATAAACCTCATAATGAACATAAATGATTATATCTTGTAAAGAAGAGATTTATTAATGTCACGCCACGGAGTACGGGAGGTGATGTGGTGGTTTAATGAAGTTAATTAAATAAAGATTTAGTTAAAAATTGAGTTTAAAAATGAAATTTATAAGTGAATTTGAAAAAAATTTAAATCGTTTGAACAGGATAATTAAGGAAATAAAATAAATCATTATAATAATTAAACAAATAAAAATAACATTAAAATAATTAAATAAGGGGTGTAACGCGAATGGGTCCCACTGGCCCACAAATTGTGCACACACATATGATACTGACAATGTTATGATACAACCACAGTCCGAAAGTAAACAAAGTTAAAAATCTTACATGCCTTGAATTGTAATTTAACCTACCAAATTCTTCTACGGTTCGTAAGTCCGGTCAGCGGACTCTTCTCCAATCCTATGCTGATATCCACCTAGGGTTAAGATTTTAAAACAAATAGAAATGTGAGCAAATGGCTCAGTAGGACTATATTTAGAAATTATTTAACTTTAAAAGAAATTTATCAAAATCAAATAAATATGTAGAAATGAACTGGAACCATCAACAAATAGATAATTAAATGAGAAATTCAATAAAATA